>OMLC01102283.1:0-14025 GCA_900302585.1 Regalecus glesne | reverse complement strand
TGATGAAGGACAAGATTGGGAACCAGTATATTAGAGGAACAGCTCAGGTTGGATGGTTTGGAGACAAACCAAGAGAGGCCAGACTGAGATGGTTTGGACATGTGTGGAGGAGAGATGCTGGTATACTGGGAGAAGGATGCTGAATATGGAGCTGCCAGGCAAGAGGAGAAGAGGAAGACCAAAGAGGAGGTTTATGATGTGGTGAGGGAGGACATGCAGGTGGCTGGTGTGACAGAGGAAGATGTAGAGGACAGGAAGAGATGGAGATGATGATCTGCTCTGGTAAGCCCTGATGGGAGCGGCCAAAAGTTGCAGTAGTAGTAGAAAGGATGTGGATTAACCAGAACTTCGTGGATCAGTCCAGGCCTGAGGGAACAACGGCCACCATTGGTGCTGTAAAATCCACTTTGGCAACCTCTGAAAAGCAGGGAACAAGAATAATGACTCAAAGAAGTAGAAAAAGAAGAAGGAGAAGATATTTCAAGCAGCTTACTACAGCTCTGTTATACCCCCATAAACACAGAGAACTTATTTGAGCAGTGGTTCTTGTTAGCATCCTAGGTAAGGACTTTTTGTTATCTACCCGACTGTATGCTTGACAAAATACCTTGTAAACGAAGAAGCACAGAAGTACGCCATGCAGCGTGAGCTTCCTTTTAATAGGCGTCTAAATTTTTCCATGTATTTCAAGTTTACAGGCTGGATCTGATAGACTTCAGAAAGAATAAAAAAAAGTTCTGTGAAGATCTGTCTTCCAACTGTGCACAAATTATACAGCCGTTACTCACGATATGCACACAAAAACTTATATGAATGCACAGACAAAAACACACACTTATCCAAGCACACAATTACCTGAACAGAATTTCTGTCTGGTGCGCGCGCACACACACACACACACACACACGCACACACACACTCTCTCTTTCTCTCACACACACAGAGACAGGTCTACTTGGCCCTTGGTTCTGCTGCGCTCCAGCGACCCTATCTTATTAAAGCCTGTCAGCATAGCTAGCACTATCATAAGCTTTTTATTATTGACTCGGAAAATATGATAATTTGGAAATCACAGGCCGCCTCCTAAAGACTCTGCCGTCACTTTCAATTTTTGCTCCTCTCCCTTCTTTTAATGGGAATGATGAGATAGCAGGAACTTCACAAGCTTCACCAAGTTGCACCCTCTCTTCCTTCCACCCCGGTGTGTTTAATCATTTATTTATTTATTTATTTTTAATTAGTGCATTATAATTGAGGGCTGTCACCTTTTGCACCCCCAAAGAAAGCTAAAACAAATTTAATTAAAAGCAGTATCTCCTTTCATAGGGGAAATTGAATTATGTTTGAAGTGGGAGAGATTGCTGACTGACAATATGTTTTCTTTATTAACTCGGCCTCTTTGGATTTTACCTTCTTTTTTTTCCAGTTACCTGAAAATAATCCCAAAGCATATTCCCATCTGACATCGATATGCTGCCAGCTCCACTCTTATTATGTGATTATTTATGTTGCATGGGCAGGTACATGATATAATGTTCTGCGGTATAAAGGAAATCTAGAATCAGTGATGTGAAGCTAGATATGCAGTGCTGCATCCACACAGTGGATGTGGGAGGAAAAGTGTTAAAGAAGCTGTAACTGAACAATGGTAAATTTTTTATTGTCAAATACACTAACCGACATGTACAATAACAATACACATCCATCCACAGATTTTTCAATTCACCCCCACCCCCTAGACCCCCACGAGCTCTTGTCGCCATTCTCCCCCTCAGGCCCTTTGGCACGCTGGGATTACTTCCCTATCTATTCTTCACATTCCCAGAGGCTCTCTGCGTGATCCATAATTCAACAGCAACCCCTTTCCTGACCAAACTACAATTTTTGATCTCTGCCATAATCTCCACCTGGCACTCGCCGTCGTAATCGGACTGCCCACTGTTCCTTCAATATTTTATTGACCCTGTGACTTGATAAGGCGTCACTGGCATTTTTCGTCTGAGCTCTAGAAATCTGCGGAATGGGTCTGCAGTCCGGTACAGCGGTGCTCCACATGGGCGGCTGTGGACCAATATACACTACAGTAATCCTTTTTTTAAGACACCTTTAGTGATAATAGAGGCCCTGCCCCACCCCACCCCCCTGGGAGGGGTAACAGGAAGTTTAGCCTGAGATGAGGTCCAAGAGAATACTCTACTGGCTCAAAGATCATGGACATATAATCCCCTTCATCTGAAGGGGCTTGATTTGGCAAAGCTTCTCTAGGAACAATGCTGAGGCTAGGAATAACCATGGATTTCAAGATCTGCAAGGAAATAAATCTCATCTCCAACCAACTACCACATCCCTCCATCCGACGCCCATTTCCCCAACCTCAGCTAATATCCCAAACAGATTTCCCTGATACCCCTGCGGTGGTATTTAACATACATAACCAAAATGCATCAGCCTCTCTGGATAATTTCCGCTCATAAACATTGTGTGCTCATTTTGTGTGCATCGGGTGGTTTCATGTTGTTAATGCTTCATCAGGATTTAGCAGGAGGAGGTCAATAAAACTAGAATCATTTGGACTCATTTCTAAATACAGGCCCTTTTGCTGAATTATTTGTGCACTTGCCGCGCTTTCGATCCC
Organism: Regalecus glesne; assembly: GCA_900302585.1. Lineage (NCBI taxonomy): Eukaryota > Metazoa > Chordata > Actinopteri > Lampriformes > Regalecidae > Regalecus > Regalecus glesne. The sequence continues at coordinate 11,390 of OMLC01102283.1, read as the reverse complement.
ATTGGGTGAGGGACAAAGATATTACAAATAGCACCGTAAATGCCGTCATGCTCGCTGAGCTAGTGATGCGATTTTGAAGGCTGTTCTCCAGAATTTCACCCGCCAACCCACCCCTCTCCCACTGATCTTGGCTGTTATTGTCATCTCCCAATCCTGTTTTGGAGGGGGTGGCTTCTTGGCCTGTTGCCCATCTTGCAAGCCTTGTTTTTTTTCCATGCAGGCTCACTACATGCAAATCCTCAAACTTTACAATTAGCCAGCAAACTTTTAACTCCTATGGAGAAGGTATGAGCAGAACAATATTCAGTAAACAGTCCTCACACCTGCACACAATTTCACACTGATTTAGACAACACGTAGGAGGGGGGGGGTTAGCGAGGGTATTCCACAGATATGTAGCTATGCACATTTTCCTCGAAACAGATGCCTTTACAGCCACGGGAATCTCTCCTTGCAGCAGATCTAGCAAAGAAGTAAAAGTGTAAGATGGAAAGTTGGCCAAGGCAAGCAGCGGAAAGCTAATGGATCAAAATTACCCCCTCCCATCACAAAGTTTGGACGAGAACTGACAAAATTGCTTTTTACCCTCACCCCGCCAGCCCCTGTATACCCCGCATCTCAATATGAAACGCAGACAGAGAAATCCATCTGTAACGCAGGCATTGTCAGCGTCTCGCAATTTACACCCATCCCTCTCTGCAGCTGTTCCTGTGCTTGATGGCGTGATAAATTAATCTTTTTCCATGCCACTGCGTCGATTCTTTTAAAAGAATACATTAAGAGACGTTAGAGACAGTTCTGTTTTTTACCCCGGAGTAAACATTTTTTTCTATCGCCTCTCTCAGTCACCATGACAAATCATATTCTCAGATGAAGAGAGAGTACGCTGAGAGAAGAGGGACAAGGGGAAATAAGAGACAAGAGGGACGGGGATGTGTGTGCATGGGTGGGGGTGATGTGCAGAACTGCAAACTCAAAGTGTGTGATTTAAGTGCTCGTCAACATATCCTGTGGGTGAATACAGTGGTCATAGCTGATCAAGCATAATGTCTGACATCCATTCCCACTGCAATAGATGAAAGAATCAAGCTGATTCCTCCAGCCGTGCAGCCGCCGGAAATCAACAGGCGGCCGCCATTTTTCTCCCATTGTCTCGGTTTGTCTCAGAAGTGTCACAGGTTGTCATAACGAACTCACCCCCCAAGCTGTTTCCAAAACACATCACCCAACTAGATTTGACTCCTGGTTTTAATTAGGTTTTCAAATTAGTTTGAGTTGAAATGCATCACAGGATGTGGACGGACTCATCCACAGAGATATCAGACCTATTAAAACGTTTCCTCTAGGACTTCAAGTTCCAGTTAAATGTGCATTGCCGACGACTTCTGAGGGAGATTGCTTGGATTTGTGCTTTCTAGCCTAATATCCGTGGTAGACACTGTTTGGTTAAGAAGGATGGGAAATGTGGCACACACCTTTTTACATGATTTGTACCTCCTTGTGTTGAGGCTCACACAGAGAGGAGGTCCTCTTTGGGACCTTCCATCCATCATCAAGGGCTTATCCAAAGTTAGGTTGCAGACTCATGTTGTAGCCTATCCCAGCATTCATTGGGTGAAAGACAGGGAAACACCCTGGACAGGTCACTATTTATTTGCAGGGCTTGAGCAGTCAGAGGTTCAGAGTCTTGCTCAAGGGCTTATCGACATGTTTTCTGAAGGAACCAGGGATTGAACCCCTGATCTTCCACCTAGACAACCACCCTACCTCCTTATCTAGGCCTCCTCTTTTTGAGACCACATTGTTGAAATGCAGCCGCAGGGCTACTTACGTCGGTACTTAACGCTCATCATTTCAAATAGGTATGGCCTTGAAATAACCTCTGTCCACACTGTGGTCACCTTTAAGCTTCCCATGGTAAAGCCCTGCCCTGGAGATGGGCTCAGCTGGATTGACCTGGCTCCCAGTGTAGCCGTAGAGAGGCTCCGGGTTAGACGGGGCCACAGATACATCTCCGGGAGATGGATGAGAGGGGGGGATCCGTATCCCCCGTGGATGGGAGATCCTCAAATCCCCCGCAGAGCACCAGCCCCTGCAGGGCAGACAAATCGCTCAGTCACTTAAGAGAGGAGAGACACACAAGAGGAAGATCACTTTACTGGAGCGGCTGTGATATCTTCCCAAAACGAGTGCATAGAAAAGGAAGGTGCACGCTCATGCACGCATACCCCAACATGGCGACAAATGCACACACATGCTTAACTCCTGTGTGCAAGACCGGAGCTCACACACACGTGCAGTTTGTTCTGTAACAGCGCTGTGAAGCAGTTGAGCCACAGTGGTGCTGTGCACAGATAGATCATAATCCTGTAAATAAGCTTTACTGTACTCCCGTTAACCGTGTCATTTGTCACTGTATAGTCTACATTCCCACTTGGCACCTATTACACTTCTACGTGCCCCGCTGGGGGGAGGGGGGTGGGGGTGTCGGTCCCCTCCTGTGATGCTCTTCCAGAGGTTTCTCCAAATCGTCCTCATTGTAATGTTTCCTCTGGAGTTTTCTCTCATCCGAGACAAGCGTCCAGGAATTAAAGGTGCTCTCCATCGGTTCCAGCTGGGGGTTTTTTTCACCGCGTGTAAAGCCTACCGAGACTGCGGCTGTGATTCAGGGCCCTGTAAATACACTTTACTGGACAGTGAAACTTGGTTAAGAAAATACTCTTGTTTATTAAAAGCCTCCTTACGAGTCCCGTAGCGTACTGTAAGCATATGCGTGGAACTTCATCTACAAAGGGAGTCTGTGAAATCGGCGAGCTCTGCTGTGTGCTGCAGAACAGTACACACCTAATATGCATGAGGGGGGGATTCCTGTGAAGATGCTCGACCATATCTCACATACACAGGGCGCTTTGAAGAAGCAGATGTAGCAGTCGGTGAGATGTGTGCACGTGTTCCCTTCCCATCACTAGGTGGTTAACACGAGCACAAAGCACAGCTCAGACCGGCGTGGCTATACCAGGGACATCTCACGGCAGAGTCTCGCTGGGCTTGCATCATATTATATTTGGAGCAAATGAATCTTTCCCAAGTCCGCGGCACGTCGGTGACAAATTCCTCTTTCACCACCTCCCATGGAGATTAGTTTGACTCGATGATTAAGGAGGGAAGTCTTGCAAAAATTTAAAGGGTAAAACGCAGAAGATAAGATGAGATAAGATGAGACGTTCTTTTATTAGTCCCGCGGGGGGAGATTTGCGGTGTTACAGCAGCAGAGTGGAAATCACAATCGGAGAGGCGTAAAATCTAAACGGGCTGAAGCCCTAAACGGAGTTAAAAAATCTAATGAGCAGCAAAAGGATGACACGACGCACAAGAAAGACTTTATTTAGTCGTTGTGTTCTTACGACAAAATGTGTTCTCTGAATTTAACCCATCCTATTGTATAGAAGTAGTGGGGAGCTGCCCCCCCCGGGGACCAGCCGGGGGGGGGGGGGCTCAGTGTCTTGCTCAAGGACACTTCAACAAGCTTTCTGAAGAAGTCAAGGTTTGAATCAGCAACCCTCTGATCACTAAATGACCCGCTCTACCTCCTGAGCCATGCCGCCCTTCCCACGTACTGCCTTCTTTGTGCACTTCATTCTCTCTCCGTGAATTAATGAATGAACAAACAAGGGAATTAACCAGGCAACCCAGCAGTTAGCGGGGCAGTGCATCTCAGGAGAAACAGCAGTCATCTCATAATTGGAGGATTGGCGGTTCGTCGGAGTGTCCTTGAGCAAGACACTGAACCCCTGACTGCTCCCCGGGGGGCTGCGGCGGCTCGCTGCTCCCACACGGACGGGTGGGTCGAGTGCGGATAACAAATGCCATTGTATGCATGTACAATGACAAATAAATAAAGTTCGCTCTAAAAGGTGCCTCCAGGAGATATGTGCACCGTAGGAGGAGCACGACTCGTACCTGTGAGCCTTGTGGGGTCAGATAACCCGGGCAGGAGGAGCTCCGTCTCCACAAGTGTGCACCAAATACAGCGGATGGCTGCTGTTGCATCCAAATGAAAGGATCCTCTTTTGTCTTACAACCTCTGCAGGGGAGACCAGGCGTAGGCTGAAATCCTCCTTGCTGCTGTTTCTAAGAATTTTATTTTTTTCCCTTTCAGAAGAAAGGATGCGAGGCGCTGTCGAGATGAGCCCCCTACAAACAAAGCAATTAAAAGCCCAGTTTGTGAAGGTTCCTCTGCATTCCGGCCAAGAAAACAATCTCGTCGTTAGTTGAACTGGAAGGAAGAAAAGCTGCTTGTTGTTTGATAACCGCCGCGTCTCGTACCTCCGCCCGACCAGCAGATAGGAGAGATTTACATATTTTCGCCTGCGATAAAATCCAAACACGCCAAAGAGCTGAGACTCACCACCCATCTGTGAAGATCGGGAGAAATATACATCTGATAGAGTACACGATCGTTAGTGTTCCCTGGAGACGCCAAGGGATAAGACCACATCGACATGCAACCAAGGCTAGGAAATCTATGTCACACCTTCTGAAGCGTTTTAACTTCTAGGTCTTAATCCACCCCACATTACCCTGCAGAGTTTGGAGGGTGCTTTAGTAGCTTTGGTTCAGGGGCCCTATTGCAGAGCCTCTCGCACATCTGATGCAATCCAGGGTAAGGTCTGCTTGCGTTGCATGTCAGGTTGTTTGTCAGCTCCTTCCCTCCTGTAACTGTGGCTCCAGTCTGTAAAAGGAGTGTTCAGGAGCATGTCAAACATTGAAGAGAATGCTGTGGCCGTGGTGAATTAGCATTATCAGGCAGTCTGTGCGTAGGGTGACATAGGAGAGACTCGCCTTCGCTCGGCGCCGCCAGTTGGCATCCCAAAAATGGGGTTTGGAGACGACGAGGAGGAGGAGGAGGAGGGGGAGGAGGAGAGTGGGACAGAAAGAGGATAAGAGAGATCTCAGAGGAGAAGGGGTACGATCATGGCAGCACTGTGACTTGAGAGGGATGAAGACTCACAGAGTCAGTGAGAGGAGAGCCGTGTGAGTGATAGAGTGCTGCTGCACAAGCATTTGTCTTTAACATATGCACATAATTTAAACGTGTTGAGGAGGAATTCCGTGGAGCAGAGTATCCTTGCATCAAAAATTCAACAACATCATTAAAGGAAATTAATGGATTTGTAGATTTCAAACCAGTTTTCTGCATGTGCATGCATGGCTTGCGTGCGTGTGAGCGTGCATGTGAGCCGTGCATGCCGGAGTGTGTGTACAGAGAGACAGACTTTTGCTGGATGGGGGAGGACAGACATGACACCGATGAAAGTCACCGTCTTCTTCAGCACATAAAGGAATACATTAGTGAGCTCAAAAGCACAAGTGTTTTAGCGTGACGCGACCCGAGCCGGTGGAATTTGTTCTCTGCATTCAATCCATCTTGTCGTGCAGGAGCAGTGTGCGTGGCCACGATGCAGCTGCTCGGGGAGCAGTCAGGAGATCGGCGTCTTGCTCAAGGAGACCTCGACCTGCTTTCTGTACGGGTCCAGGAGCGTAGCACCGATCTCCAATGATGACTGTCTCACTCCCTGAGCCATGGCGCCCCTCTCACAGTGGTCTCATATCTCTAAAAGATAGTCTTGAACTGAGGCATGTGGATGCCGGACTTTCTTTCCATCCCACCACTGCAGCAGCTGATTCCACTGAAAGTCCTGCCTCGTCCAGTGGGTTTACCAGCGGACTCACATGTGAGACTAAGTGCACGTGTTATGGCTTCAGACGGCAGGCCCGACTGTGGATAGCTTTTGGAATTGGAGTTGAATTCTAGGGTAATTCCTCCGTTAAGTGAGTCGGGCTCAAAGCACCAGCTAGCAGAATAAAACAGTCGAGATGCCTTCTAAGAGAGGTCGATGAAACTCCCCTCGGTGAAAGCTAGCCCTTCAAGTGCTCAGCCTAAAAGGGTTGTTTTGAGCACAACTGTTTCATTGCTCTTAGCATGGGACTCACTACATGAGACCAAAAATGGAAATAAGTTAATTTAAGAGAGAAGGGGGATGGGGGAGGGGGCGGGTCTCTGTGGTCCACCTCAGAGTCTCGGTAACCTAATGATTTCTTTAGCCCATGCTATGAAAACCGATGCTTAAACGATCACATCTCTGATTCTAGCAATTATTTTTCTCCAGAACTGTCGTCACTTCTTGTTAACTGTAATTCCCTCAAGTGCTTTTATGGGAGTTTTCACATTTAGAATTCTTTTTTTTTTAAAAGAAAAGCTCGATGGCAACAGCAAATATAGAATAAAATCCTCAAACTTTGTTTTAAAGTTTGCACCCTGGCTTGAGGTGGATCTTTTGATTTGACCGAGGAGTGTAAGGACAGGGGCGGCATGGCTCAGTGGGTAGAGTGGTCGTCTAATCAGAAGGTTGCAGGTTTGAGCCCCGCACGGGCAGAGAAGCGTGTCGAGGTGTCCTTGAGCAAGACACTGTTCCCCTAATGGCTCTGCCCTGTGATGGACTGGCGACCCTTCAAGGGTGTGTCCCCCCTTTCGCCCAATGAGAACCGAGATAGGCTCCAGTTCCCCTGCGACCTGACTTTGGATAAGCGGTTGACGATGGATGGATGGATGGATGGATGGATGGATGGATAGTGTAAGGACACGCTCTATATTGAAGCAGAAATTAATTTACCAATAGAAAAAAAAGATGCAACTAGAATTTAATCACATGATCGATCGTTTATTAATCGTAACTTCTGCGGCTTTCTCATACCACATTCAGGGTTTCATCCATTTAGAGCTGAAGTCTAGATCTGGTGACAGGCATGGGTGCAAGTTCATGAATTTACTGGGATGGCATCCAGCGTGTTACCTGCATCCCTATCCATGGCCTTAGTGGTTGTGTCAGCAAGGGCTTCTGATCTAACATTTGGCCAAATCATTATGTGATTGACAAAACCATACTGGATCAGTTGAGGCCACCACAGACAGGACCAATGGAAACCATAAAATCTGCTGTGGTGGCCCCAGAAAAACGGGGTACAGGCCAAAAGAAGGAGAGGATCTGAAGCCGTGGTAAAGAGTGTGGACTTTGGGAAGTGACGAGGCCAACCTCAGCGTTTTTAGCCCATCATGGAGTGTCAGGAAGGGCAGCCAGCCTCAATCCCTCGGGCTCCATCCAGGTCTGTGTCCAGCCCCACGACATGTGGACCAATCGTGACACGTAAAAACAGACTTCACAGATCTGAAGCAAACACATCTTAATTCACATGATTTATTTCGCAATATGTAATTATTTGCTTGAAATGTATTCAAACGCTGGATGGAGACATGACTATTCAAGCACGGGACCAAGGCGGCGGTGTCCCTATGGAGGCGGGTAGTAAAAGTAAAGCATGATTTATAATCCTATGAATTTTTCAGTGCATGCTTTCATCGGTCCATTTTGTTTCCATTCTCACTGATGAAAATAGAGCTGAGGTAAAAAGCAAATCAATCCTAACTTGAGCCTTTCTTAATATTGCAGTATTATTTTTGGAAAGTATTATCACCTTGTCAGCCTGCAAGGGGGAAATCTGCAGTCCTTTCCCTTTAGCCCATCTTGTTGTATAGGAACAGTGAGCAGCTGCCACGTGGTGCCTGGGGAACAGTCAGGGGTCCAGTGTCTTGTTGAAGGACACCTTGAAAAGCTTCCTATAGGACCGGGGATCAAACCTGCAACCTTCTAACGGCCAGACAACCACTCCATCCACTGAGCTATGCGTTATCTGTTCTGTAGATGATTTCTAATGGAAATCATTGAGGAAATCTGTGTGACTTCCATCTGCCTTGATCTCCGCTCAGTTCTGCCATGTGAAAGTGGTCTTCATCATGTTCATGAGAATATACCCATGCCTTGCTGAAGAGATGGGAGTGCAAAAACAATGAGAGATGTCCATTTTTACATGTCATGATTAGTCCCCATGATGTGGGGGTGGAGGCGGACTGAGATGGAGCATGGCAGATCTAGGCCGGATGCCCTTCCAGACACCCTGCGGTTCATCAGTTCCCGAAGCTCACGCTCCACTGCTGAGGCACCGCGGCCCCCAGTGTGGAGAGAAGTGCAAAAGATGTTCAAATTGAAATTTCAAAACAGGAAAACCCCTCCTGTGACATGGCTGTTTGAAATGATTGAATCTCGTTATTGATTTTGTTTGAATTTTCTAATATCTGCTGGAGGGACATTTCAGTATACCAGACAACACCACTTTAGTCGTCACCTCGACCGCCTAAAACTATTCCGTCTCACTCGCATCCACCCATTTTCCAACTATATTACCCCATCTCCCTTCCACTTTGCCCGGTTTCATCCCGGAGCTGTCTGTTCTGGGATTCCACAATTCCTTGTCCAATTCTCGGCCCAGTTCACCATCTATTCCTCAAAGCAAATGCTGTAAAAAGGGTGACGCTATTCATACTATCCCTCGCATTCACCATGTCAAGCCGCTAATGGACGGTGAGTAGAAGTGAAAAGCGGGGATATTTTCATTTCTCCCCTCGCTCTTTCTCTCTCTATTTTACACCTTGCAAGGGGCACATATGTAAATTGGCAATGGGGGAAGAGGTGGAAAACAATTATGGGAGCGACGTGCCTGAGAAAAACGAGTCTGTTGCTTGACCTGTGAAGTGGAAAGTTGACAAGCCGGCTTTGTGTGACTCATAGATTTGAATGTGAGGAAATGACTCTTCTGTACTGTCAACTGCCAGGCAAAGATTGCCAATTATAGGCACTAGCCTCCATACTGGCTTCAAGCTAACCCGCTGATGGATGAGGACAGAAATGAATATTCAGTGGACATGAATATTCATTTAGACGTCATTCGACGACATACGATGATTCTGTCTTATATATAAAACTCACACCGTTTGGCAGTGTGGCCGTCACCCGGATATTGTTTTAATGCCATTGTACTTGTAGCTATTATTAGAGGCCACGGTCGCTCCGCTGCAGAATATGCATGTAGGTAAATGAGGAGCCAGACGTAACAAGTTCAATCCCACCGCAGGACGGCGGGAAGGCCAAACCGGCCTTAACCCCCTACCCTCCATCTTGGTCCGTGTCCACCACAACAACGTGGGGGCTAATCAGGATGTGTTCACAGCTGACCTTGTTATACCTGTAGATATTATTATGAGAGAGGATAAGTTGCTGTGCCGAGCCTCAGACATCATTAACTTACACAAAAAAACAGTATTCTCCCTCTAACCTACTCAAATAATGTTGTCTTCCAAAAAACAACTTTTGTCTTTTCCAGTGTTGTGTAGCTTTAATAAGGCATTGGCAGTCTGGATGAAGTGTGGGGGGGTAGGTTTTCTTTTGGTGCCGCTCATCCGCTGCCTGGCGTAAACAGTTGAATATGTAAACTTCTGCTGTGCAAATTATCTTCAAGACCTTGAGCCGTTCCTTCGCCACACAAGCGCTCCCTGAATTGTCTCACTTGAGTGGACTGACATGAGGATCAGCACTTCCTTTTACACAAACTATAAATGAAGAGAGGTCGTCTTCCAGGTAGCCCCAAACTCTGCTGTTTAGGAGCCCCTGCACAGGATCCATCAGTGTTAGCAGAGCTGCTGAAGAGCTGTGAGCAGGCACAGCTGGTGTACTGCAGTAACAGAGGAGCTGGTGCTGATGTGCCAGCTTCAGCACCAGGCTCCTTAGAATTTGGCAAATAAAATCTCCCTCATGGAGCTTAAATGAAATATTAAGTAATAATATCCAGGCAGGATTGTTCAGTTTGTATTAAATAATATTCATATATTTAAATATCTATTTTTCTTTTGCTATCTGCAGTTAAAAATCTGTCTGTGTGTGTGTGTGCGTGCGTGCGTGCGTGCGTGTGTGTGTGTGTGTGTGTGTGTACACTTGCATTTCCAACTTTATCTTTGTGAGGATCCAATCTGAGTTTTTGACTTTCAGTTGGTACATTTTAACCAGTTGTTACCCCCCCAACAGGCTTTTCTAGGTAGAGCACTTCTTACAATGTTACATTTCCTTTTAGCAGTTACTTTCATCCAGAGCCACACACATTTGAGAGTTGGTAAGACACAAGCTAGGATCTAGTCTGGAGTGAACAATGTCAACACGTGTCTCAAAACTAAGCTGGAGTCTGACAGGACTTGGGTCCTATCAGGCAGTGCCCAGAGGCAATGCATACAGGGAATGGGAGAAGACCCCCCCTCTACTAATCAAGTTCATCAAGAGGAATGATAGTGCAGAGGTTCATAAAGAGCTGCTTTATAGCCTTAACAATTCAGAGGGACTCAGCAGATCTAATGGAGTCTGGTAGCTTGTTCCACCACCAGGGAGCTGCAGAAGATTGTAGTTGGTGACTCCGGGTCCTGTAGTGGTGGTGGTACCAGACGCCTCTCGTTGGCAGTAAGGACTGCAGGCCTGAATGGGCTGGAGCTGATTTAGTTCCTGTTTTGAAAGTGAACATCAAGGATCTGAGTGTGACGCAGGCAGCAAATGGGAGCCAGTGAAGTGTTATGAACAGTGGGCTTTTGGGCTGGTTGAAGGCTAGACGTGCCTCAGCGTTTATGGTCATCCACAGAGGTGTGAACATGCATGCAGGGAGGCCGGCCGGCCAGCAGGGAGTTGCAGTGGTCAGTGTGTGATATGACAAGAGGCTGTACCAGGAGTCGGAATCCATATTGAGACAGACAGGGTCTGATCTCCTTGGTGTCGTAAAGGGGAAATTAACATGACCAAGCAACAGAGGTCACATGAACCTTGAAGCTTGGTTGGTCATCACTCGTGACACTGCAGTTAAGGGCAGATTTTGAGGGCCTGAGTTGGGTTGATTCAAGCTTGAGGTTGAACAGATGTTGTGTAGAGGGACCAGCTGGGATGATAGGGAGCTCAGTCAGAGAGTTCAAGTCAAAGGCCACACTCCATCATGCATGCTGAGATATCAGTAAGGCGTGAGGACATTAGTGCTGAAACGATGTGGTCTTCAGGTAGGAATGACAGGTAGAGCTGGGTATCATCAGCATAGTGGTGGTGTTAGAAATCATGGTAGCAGAGGATTCTACCAAGTGAGATAGTGCATCATCAGAAGACGAGTAACTGGCCATCTGGTAATCGGAAGATTGGTGGTTTGATTCCTGGCCTCTGCAGAAAGTGTGTCAAAATGTCCTTGAGCAAGACACCGAACCCCTAACTGCTCAAGCCCAGCAATAGAATGGTGACCTGCCCAGGGTGTTCCCCTGCCTTTCCCCCATTGAACACTGGGACAGGCTCTGGCATGACTCCACTACATGACTTTGAATAAGCAGTGGGTGATGGATGGATGTTATCTAAAAAAAACTGGGTTGGGGGGCAGGGTCCCTTTGAATTCTGCCTTTGTTGGCAACACATTGTAGATGGACA
>OMLC01102277.1:1924-32039 GCA_900302585.1 Regalecus glesne | reverse complement strand
ACCAGCTAAGATGAATCAAACCATCTCAAGAATCAAAGCCTAAATGATTCCAAAACTATTTTTTCACTGTGACAAACACTGTTTATTTCAGAGAAATAGAACCTTTGATTCTTTGCCAAGACTTTTAACTTTGGCACAAAAGGCATTATGCCTTGGCGGAGACACTGGTGTGCTTGTTCATTGATGAGTCAACTGTGGTACTTGTTCTTCACCACGTTCATTGTTCAGAGTGCAGACTCAGGAGTACTTTGAGCCAAACATTGTGAGAATGTCAAGTGGCATCTTATGCAGGAGAGGGGCATGAACTGCAGTTGCCATATTTGTCCAGAAGTTGAGAGCATCACAGCCGTCCTCTTTCACTATAAAGTGTTCCTGAAGGTCAATAAAGAGAAGCGGCACTGGGAAATGTGTTATACTTCTGTAAAGAACTCGACAACCCTGACCAGAAATTGGTTTCCAGCATACAGTAAGACTTGTTTTCCTAATGGGAGTCATCCAAGTAAATCTTGAAATTTTAAATCAGCTTCTCCAGGAATTCAACATGATTTTTGAGGATGCTCTCCTCCTTTGGTTTGTTCTAGAAGGTTTGGGAAGTTAAGCTGTCCCTCCTAAAGCTAAAACAAAACAAATGAGGAGGAGCGCTGCTTAAACGTTTCTTAAAAGTTACTTATTATGAAGTTTCAAAAAGGTATCCAGTGGAATCCAGATAATCTGCATGTGGTGGCAGAGATTGAAAATACTTACCTGTGAGTACATATCTTTTGAAAACATCCAGTTCCCTCTGGAAAATGTGAATGGCTGACGTCAGCTCACACACTTTTCTTACCTTGTATTGAGATTTAGAAAATTGAGATAACATGTTATGTCAACCAAAAAAATTCAACAGCTTACATATTTTCCTCAATTTGCATGAATTCTATTAACTGTTTTTTCTTTTCCATTCTTTTTTCTCACAGAAAACTTTCAGCTCATTCTTAATGGCCCCCACATGGGACAAGATCTTGCTTTTTCTGAGCCATCTGTCATTGTATAGGAGCAAATCCTCAAAAGTTGAATTAACCCATCATGAATATGTGCAGCTGGCAATGCTGCAGTGAAGATGACACTCTCAAAAAGTTTGAATCTCATCACCGCTACCATGATTTCAGTGTACTCTTCTCCAAGATGTAGATAGTGGTGGATAATGCAATGGTAGGATATCAGGTCAGAGGGGTGATCTTTCAGGCACATAACAAGTCCTCTTCCTTCACATCATGCTTGGAAATTGATCAGTAGCAATTGATGCCACTTTCTTCAAATCTAACCACCTTTAATTAAGCATATCATAATTATAAAAATAATTGTATTATTATTTTGGATTCCCTTATCTGTCCCACAAGAGGAAATTTGGATTTCTCTGCATTTTAACCCAACCTATTGTATAGGAGCAGTGAGCTGCCAACATATGATGCTCAGGGAGCAGTTAGTGTCTTGCTGAAGGACACCTCGACATGCTGTATGCAGGACCGGGGATCGATCCTGTAACCTTCCGATTGCCAGATGACCGCTCTACCCACTGAGCTATGCCGCCCCTCTAATATACTATCTGGTGTCAGCAGACTATATTGCATTCCAGAAAGTAGCCTTGGATACATTTTTCACATATACTGAATGTGAAAGAAATCAGAATTTTTACACTATTCTGTGACAGTTGGTGAATATCGCCATTGTGAGGTCTGCATTATGTGTCATTAGTTCCTATGCTGTGGGGATGGACATGGACTTAGATGGAGCCTGGGGAATTAAGACCAGATCCCCATCCTGATGCCCCATGGTGGCTCTTGTTCATCAGTTGTTCATCAGTTCCCAAAATGTGCAGTCTACCTGACGCTACCCTGGCCCCTCTTGTCATAGATGATTTACTAATTTGAGATCACAAATGGCACTCATAACACCTACCTAATGCGGTAATGTGAAAACCTTATGAGATGTCTGACACTGACCTGTACGCTAGGCTCCTGGGGGGCTCCAGGTGGGACTTGGGCATGGTCACGGGGTTGAGGTGTCTCTACTGGGAATCCCATCACAGGCGCAGTGATGGGGGCTGGCGGTGTGTAGTTATCAGGTATCTGCATTTTGGAAAACAGCACATACAAACAGTGAGAAAAGCATTACCAACAGAAAGGACATTACACCTTCTTAGGTAATGAACTGTTTTTAATGGACAGCTATTTTATTTTATGAAACTGCTGCAAAGGATAGCATGCATGAAGACATTTTTTATAAAATTCTGAAAACACATACATTGATAATGCAATCACTTGCTTAATGTTATCAAAATGATGTGATATCTCACTAACCCAATAAGAATAATTAATCCACACTTAGGTTATAAAATTGAGCAACTGTAGAGAGGTCCGTTTTTCATGTCCCAATTAGTCCCCACATTGTGGGGATGGACACGGACTTAGATGAAGCTTGAGGGATAAGGCCGGATGCCCGTCCTGATGCCCCGTGGTGGTTTTGAACTCGCTGCCTCTAGCTTTTCAGTTCCTGAAGCAAGTGCTCAAAACCATTCAGCTATTTCGGACCTAAAATTAGGCAACTATACTTCTGCAATTGTAATCTGAACTTCAAAACAGACTGACACCTTGTTTATCAGAGTATGCAAACCACATGTCTTAAATAGCCATCTCATCAATTAGAAGAAGGTTTATTCATTTGTCATTGTACATCCGTACAATGAAACTTGTTCTCTGCATTTTTACTGTTCGGTATAGGAGCAGTGAGCAATTGGAGGCCCCTGGGACCAACTACAGGTCTTTTTCCTATCGCCTTGGTCAGGGGTATTAACTCTAAGATGGATGTCTTTATGATGGTGGGAGTGAACTGGAGCACCCAGAGGAAACCCATGCAGACACAAGGAGAATATGCAAACTTCATACAGAAAGGACCTGGGATGGGATTCAAACCCAGGACCTTCTTGCTATGAGGCAACAGTGCTAATCACTGCACCACTGTGTAACATTATTAATGTATAATTGAAATGTCTATACAGAATTCTTTTCTGACATTGTGTAAATTTCAACCACCCATTGAGAATGCTTACATCTCCTTAAGTTGGAATTTTTATTAAAACTTGAGCCCTACTTGAGGTGAGGACAATTCTGAAACAAAGAAACACTAAACTAGACCACATACCATTTAATTAAAACTGGGTGTATTTTTCCTGTTCATACTGTATATATTTTTCTTGTTTAAATTGCTGTTACATATTATACTTTAGATTTGATACCCGTCTTTCTGTGCTTTCCACTTTACGGCTGTAACACTGTAATTTCCCCCTGTGGGACTAATAAAAGGCTATCTTATCTATCTTAAACAAGTATCATATTTGAAATCATCATCAAGTCCTCCCTAACAGGGATACTGGGGTAAATAGGGCTTGTAAAGGTAACAGAGGCAAATGTAAATACCTTCTTCTTCCTGGATCCACCTCGCACTGCTGGGGGGTCGTTCCATCCTTCCTGAGCTCCTGCAGCAAAATGTAATCAGAGTTAGCGAAAGCTTTAGCTGCAGGGGCTTATGCCAACAGGAATTTCCCGAAGACCATTACTCAAAGTCAAACAGCCAAAGCCTTGAGCCTTTATCAAACAGTCTCTTTGACAAGGTTAGTCTAGATGGCAGAAGCACTTGACGTAAAGCAAATATGGCTGTGAGCGGCCAGAAACAAATATAAATAACTATTAATAAGAAGTGGTTGGTTTGCTTCATATTATTAACAAGTAATCATGATTCAGTGGATCTTAGGGGCCCAGACTCCAAAGCAGGACTAAATGGTGACATTCTACCAGTGTTAGAGAAAAAAACTTCTTGCTTTCACAGAAACACTTTGGTTGTTTCAGAAGCAGAGGCCAAACCCAGTCCATTTGATCAGTTTACTTATTTTATATTTATTTTAAAAAAATAAGTTTGTAAGTTCATTAAGTATACCTAATAAAAAATATTTCAGCAACTATTAAAGAAATGAATGTATCTATGCAGATCAAATTGAAACAATACCATGATAAATTCAGATATTAGATAGTGTATTTAAATTGAGAACATATTTCAATATTAAAACCCCCTGGGACACAACTGTGATAAGGGGCTATAAAAATTAAAGTGACATGACACTGTGTATGAAGCAGCCTCTGGTCCAAATTATTGATGCCTTCAAATAATCTCATGGTGCTACCATCATTATTAGCTGGTTGCACAGGTAGAAAGAATTAGCTTGGAGCCCTGGATCCATTATGCTCTTACATATAAAATAAATGTATGTAGTCATTTGTATTGGTGATAACACTTAGGTGTGTGTATTCATCAAACGCTGCAGCTACGCAATCTTAAATTTAAAAAAAATTCATTTGGTGTTAGATTTTGTCGTTATCACCATGTGATTACAGCTCAGCTAACATATCAGCAAGTAGATCCACACTTTCCACACTTAAGTCTCTACATTTCCCTCAAGCGTGTACCAGCACAAGCAAATGCTGCATACATATTTTCAGCACACTCTTGTATATATATATATCCCTAAACCTGTCACCTTGATCCTCACACTGGGAACCCAGCCAAGGAAAGTAACCTGAAAGTCAAATAAGGGGGACAGCTGAACAGAACTGAGTGAATATTGGTTGAAAAAAATCCTAGTTCGCAGAATTCTAAACATGTAGATCTATCTTGAAGTATCTAGAAATGACATATCAAAAGAAGGATTTTACTAAAAATCTGTTATTAAGTACAACTAAAAAAAGCCAATGGAATGAATATGAGTGTAGTGATATACTTTGGAGCACACTTTGCTATGTTCTCTACCTATAGGAGGAGGGGGGATGGCAGGGGCCTGGAAGGGCTTCACAGCAGGCGCTCCTGGTCCACCTTGTGGATACCCTGGACCTAATGGTGGGTATGAACCGGTTGCCATGGGGGCTGCAGGGGGGCCCTGGTTGTGAGTACCACCTGGGTACATGGGAACAGGGGCTCCGGGTTGTGAGCTGACAGGGATGGGGCCTGATGGTAAAGATGTGGAAGGCATGAAGCCTGTTGGTGGGATCCCTGGACTGGGCATGGCCGGGAGCCCCCCGGGGGCAGATGTAGATGGCAGTGGAGGTCCTGGTAAGTTAGCGGACATAGAAGGACCTGTTGGGGGGAAGACAGGGGGCCCACCCATAGGCATGGTTTGAGGTTGGAAAGGCTGATGAGGGGGCAAGCCTGAGAAGGGACACAAATGAGAGCAAATTACATTTTAACTAAATCTTCTTTCAGTTGGTTAAGCTTGTGAGCAAATAGCTTATGTCAAACCTGAAGCAGGAGCAGGATGCGGTGGATAGGAAGGTCGTATGCTGGGGCGTTGTGCACTAGATGGCGGTACATGGGAGATGGGAGGTAAGCCAGGACCAGTGCTAGTAGGAACAGGTTGCGGTGTAAAAATGGAGGGCATGGGAGGCTGCCCACCTGAGGCAATTTGTGTAGAAGGGGAAGGCTGGTACTGACCCTTTGGTAACAACAGCAAAAAGTGATCTCACTTATATTTGAGTAACAACAAAAGGTCCAACAATCATACTGACAAGAGAAAGAAGCAAACAGGTAATGAGCTGATCAAGTATCTACATAAAAATATATTCAATCAACAGGGCTTTGGATAGCTGAAGAATTAATACCATTATTTGTGCATTTTGTGTCTGTGCCTGAGGAGCAGGTGCGGGTTTGGCTGAAGATTTATTGACTCTATTGTCGGGTGCAGAAGGCTGTTGTCCAACAGCCACTTCTCCCTGAGCATGAAATAACCTCTCTCTCAGCATCTTTATCCCAGACTGAAGAAACAAAAATAGCAACACATAAACAAGAGGGTATCATCAAGTGTGACTGAAAAACAAGCATAGTGGATGTTGCCTCTTCCCTTACTTGGTCTGACTTCTCAGGGAGGTAAGCCATGGCAGCACTCAGGCTTCCCTCTGAAGCCAGTATGCCAGCATAGCAAGATAGCTTCTCTGCCAAGATTGGGCTCTGAACCATCACCTCGCTGTTGCGTAGACGCTCAATTGACTTGCGCAAAATCATCACCTTCTCTACCAGGTCCTGACAAGCCCACACAAAGGAATAAATTAAAAACATGAACACACCCAGGCACCTCATGTCACTGTGTGCATTTTTTAAATCAGAATTTAACTGCTACTTGCCGGTTCTCTTGCAAGAAACTTTGGAAAAAAGCAAGAATAATAACTACATGAGGTTCATAAAAACTTGCCTCACAAACCACACAGTCAATATTCCACCATGGTAACTTTTTGACAAGATGTACTGTGAAATGGCAACATTTTAGTATGTACCTAGTTGTTATTCATATGCTTTGTGATTTTGTCTTAAATTGCTAGTCATCAGCTCACTAAAAATAGAGAAAAGGAAAATGTATTCTGCTAAAAAATAAAAATTAAAAACAATATTGTAAAGTGCTCAATTCTTTTGCAAGGCACGTCACTATTTCAAAGTTCAAAGTATCTTGGTGTGGATTTATCAGTCATGTAAAACAAAAAAAGTTGAGCCAGAGTAATTTTTTTGCTGAGTTACAAAGTAGCTCTTCCAAGCTAGGCTCTTGCTCAACCAAAGTGATGAAATTTCCGCTGAGCTTTGATCTAGCTTAACCAACCTGGCTGGCATTTCCTGATCCTCTCAATTCCACACTTGTTTTGAATTCTATTTACCGGACAGTTTTTGACGATTCTTTTCAAAACATTTAATACTCATCACATTGAAGGGCCAGGGAGTGTGTGTGTGGTACGAGAGGGAATATTCATATTTAAGTTAGTAAAGTTGCGGTGATCTATTTTATCTCTATCCTGTAAAAAACATGGTCAGAGGATCAACTTGGCAGAGTTAGCCCTGAGCCAGGTGGAGCTATTTTGGGAAAAAGGAGAGTTAGCCTGAGTGAGCACCGAGGTATTTGTGTTTATATTTTGTAACTTGGTGAATGGGATTATACTCCTGCTAAAAATAAGTGCTGGAAATTCGAAGAAAATGGAATAGCACTGATTTTTAAAAAAACAAGTAGATGAATTGATAAAATGATTTAGAGATCAACAAAGGTTATACCTGTAGAATAAGGGGAGAGGAACAGTCTCTCTGCAGAGCCCAGGATTCCACAAGCTTCTCAATGTTTCCAGAACAGATGTAACAGAGGCAGGCTTGAAGGCAACGCTTTTCTGTCCCCTCATCCTCCAAACGAGCTCCAAGGGTGTCTGGCGGGCAGGCCAAATGAAAGGAAGACAAAAAGGAACAGAGGATGAGAGAGTGAACAATCTGAAAGAATGCAGACAGAAATGCCAGTCCTCAAGAAAAAAAGTACTGTTGAACCTAGTTTGGTTCATGCACTCCTGCATTACTAAGTGACTTACCACATAGGTGAGCAAAATCTTCTGGGTGAGCATAGGTCAGGAGAGCAGCAAGAGCCTCCTTCCAATTGTCAAGTTCACAGCTCTGTACTATGTCTCCCCAGTTCTGGGTGACCACTGATGATATTAGCTGGGGTGGGGAATAACTGAATTACTTGATAGTGGCAATATCTTTACTATCAAAAAGCTGTACATACTGGACCAACTCGACAGGACAAGTTGACATGAAATCATCTGAACATTCACAAGATATGCATTCTCTTGCCATCGAGATGCTGTTCTTCTGCTTGTCCAGGTATCTCTGTTGGGTCTTCTTAAGCAGCTCTTCTCCTCCACTAATAGAAAGCAGGATGGCCTCAGCATAGCGGCCATCATTCAGACACAGTTCCACGGCTCCTTCAAAGTTTCCAACCAGCAGTGCCTGACTTATTAGGCCATCAGTATCTTCAAGAAACATAAAGAGCACAATTAATCTACCACAAAACAGGAACTGCAGTGATATTCATACATAGTATGTCAGAAAGAAAATATTATTTTGCAGATATCTTCAAATGATTACTGTGTGTGATCGGGTAACTGATCTGATAAGAGTGTTTCACCTGATGAGACAGGGATTTGGAAGTTGGGATTTTCCTTTGGAATCTGGCTAAAGAAATCTGTTGGTGAGGCAGAACCAGAGGTTTTGCTGTCATCTGCAGCACTGACCTCATCAGACCTCTAAAAGAAACATTAAATAATTTACATGGTCACAGTGTCAAAGTCTGACAAATGTAAAATGTGAACAAACAGATGATAAAAAGTCTGAAAGCCTCTAGGGTTATTGACCTCTGTGGAGAGCTGCTGCATCTTTTCAGCCAAATCTTTAGCATCCACCCCAAGTCCGTTAGGCTGTAAATTCTTCCCCAAGCATTTTGAAATCTGAATTGACACAGTATTGAAAGAGCCAATATATGAGACAGGAAAATCAACTTGAAAGTGTTTTATATATTGAATAACTGCATTGCTAGGTGCAATACCTTTCTATCCAATTCATCTTTGCTGAAACCCAAAAGTCTAAGGAACTTAACACGGGCTTCCTCTTCAAAATTGACCTGTAAAATTTAAATTTTTTGATTAGCTTTCAAATGGAAAAAACAAATATTGACCGACATATCTATTGCCTATTTTCAGTATAAATGTGAATGATAATCGTTACATAAGACCCACCAGAAGGAACTTCCATATATCCTGCTCTGCGTCAGATGGAGCATTTTGAATTTTAGCCTGGCAGTAGTTATTAAAAGAGCCTGACTGGAGTGTGGCCTGTAGCTCTTTGGATCGTTGGAGGAACTCGGTCTCTGTAGTGACCTGGGTAATAAAAACTTGTCTGGGAACAGGCTGTGGGCTCTGTGCTGGTGACACCTTGGGGTTCTCAAAAGTTATCAGCTTTCCACCAAACTGAAACATAAGAAACCAGCAAGTTAGAATAGGATAAACAAGTCACGTAATAAAGTTATATTAATGCCCTCCTCAGATGTGATTCTAAACATATTAATAGAGTGCCTCACTCACAGCAAAGGAAGCCCCCACTGGCCTGCGCACCCATTTGGGTGGCTTCTTTAGTGGGGGAATTATGGTAGCCTGGACTGAAGGTTGCGAAACTTTAAGGGGAGGGAGTACCTGCCCTGTTCCAAAAGGATCCATCGTGTCAAATGAGGAGGATATCTGTAGACAAAAATACCAATCAAACAAGCCCAAATCCTTAGAATACTATTTTTGATGCCTCTGACAATCATTTAATTATCGAAAAAATTACAAGTCATACACGTGTCTGTAGCAAAATATCATTTATCCGGGTTAATCCATGTACAAAAAGTAGGCTTTACAACCAATCGATCTCACTGATAAACATGCAATGACTTTGAGGAATAAAATGAAATGCTGCCACAAAAGCTACGCGAGCCACCACCTTATCAGCAGTGCTTTGCTGCTGGGCTTCCAGGCTCCCTCCCATCACGGAGTAGACACTGATCCTGCCATCAAATGAGGCCGCTGACAGCAGCGATGGGTTTCTGGGGCACCACTGGACATCGAAGCACCACTGGTTGGTAGTTGGTAACTCATAGATTACCTAAAACAAGAGATATGTGAGGTATGGTGGGCATATCTTTGACATTGGCATAATATTGGATAGAAGACAACTCATAACAATAAAAGAAGTAGTCTTTAGAAGGGCATACTTCTCCTGTGTTTGGATTCCAGCAGAGGATGCGGTTGTCTTTAGCACTACTCAACAAGAGCTCTGAGTCAGCTTGGCTCCAGGAAATGGACAGAATTCCCCTAGAAGAAAGAAGAAAAGACTTAAGGTTCTACAGCATTTCTTTAAAACATAAGACACTATTGCTTAAGATGGAAAACTGCTAAGGCCTTACCTTGTGTGGTTCTCAAAGACTTTGAGGGGGGATGTTGCAAAACGTAGATCCCACATCTGGATGACCGGTAGGCGGTCATCTTCAGAGGCCAGCACCAACTGGGTGGCCACATCAGGGTGCCAGAGCATTCCAGAACAGTGCATCTGGTCCAGAAACATTACATTAAATACACCATAACCGAAGATTTATTTTGGGGTAAAAAAAAGTATTTTGAAAGATCTATATGGGCTCCAATACAAGCAGAAAAATAGACATTTTTAAAACAATGAACCCTGTTGCTGTGATCACTGATCTTGATGATAGGCTCATTCTTTCTCAGGTCCCAGACAACTGCTTTCCCACTGGGGTTGGAAGAAGCCAGGATGTGCTGAACCTGCCTGTTCCAGGACACAACACTTATATCTTCTGCAGGCTGAAAGGAGAGGACAGTGATAATCAAAATATACCAACAGAGAAAGGTTAGATTATTACATGATGCAGCATCTATTTAAAAACCATACTGACAGTGTGAGCTGTGCACATATAAATTCAAAACACTCACTGCTGACAATTATTAGAATTGAACGTGGCTAGAAAACCTAACCACACACACCATTTGCGACTCAAGAAAAAGATTCTGATCATTAAAAAAACAGGGTGCTAAATGCTTTACAAACACCAATCACCTTTACTACATCGAGGAGACCACCCAGTGACATCACATGATCTTAAAATATTGAATACCTTATCTGAAAATCTCCCTCTTGCAAAAGAAAATGTCCATATGACTAGGCATTATTATTCCCATAAGCCAAAAATGGCTGAAACACACCACACACCAAATGGAAACCAAAGATAACTTTTTTGTGGCTTTCTTTCTTACCTCACGAAGCTACAAAGGCAAGGAAACAGGGAGACAACTGTTCAATTCAACAACTCCAGTATAAGATTATTTTTTCTGCTTTAACTCAAAGCAAAAATGGGGATAATCGTTGCGTCAGAAACCTTTGCCTACTACAAACTAATTCAAAATTATTACTTTTTAATTTTTTCCTCCTTTTTTCCACCCAAATTCCCCGAGTTGCCTACCACTGGGTCAGTCGCTTTGATACCCCTCTAGAACGTCGACAGGAGGGAGGAAGCCGTAGCATGTGACACCTCCAAGTCACGTGACAACTAACCCTGGGTAACACACATCAGAGTCTCGCAGGGAAAGCACAGTGCTTGGCCGTTGGAGAACAAAGCAGAGTACTTTCCCTTCACTTAAGCAAGAGGCCCGGACGACCCAGAGGGGGAGACTAGCAAACCCAGAATACTATATCCAACCTAACCCCTACACCCATTTGAGGATTAGCCAATTAGGACCCACTAACTACGGACATCTGGCCTTGGTTGGAAACGACGCAGCCAGGATTCGAACACCCGACTGCATGACACAGAGATGCACTGAACATAGGTGCCCCCTATGTTCCCTATGTGCCCCCTATGCCACTGGAGGCCCTCAAAATTAATATCTTATCACAAATCTAACGATGTACAAAACACACAATCACCTGAGTCTTTGCTCCTGGTGTCATTGGATTGCTAAAGTTGTTCAGATCCCAGATATATATCTCTGAATCATTTGCACCTGAAGCAAGGAGATTACTCTGAAACAAAAAACAATTTAGAAAGATGAATTGAGTAGAATACAAAACCATTGGGGGAAAAATGTGTGACAAGTGATTCTTTATGTCAGATCACTGAAAAAATACAAGTCTTGGACCATAAATATTACCTGAAAGGGGTTGGCGTCAAGCGCTCGCACAGGGCCTGTGTGTTTCTCAGACTGTCCAACTACTGCGTCAGTTTCATTAGTGATTATGGCCTCTGGACTATATACTGTTAATGTGCCATTTTCACTTCCACCTATCAGCCTCCCTCCTGAGCTATCTTCTCCCATTCCAAAATTCACCCAAATGATACTGTGCAACCTATAAAAGTTTGATGACAGGAAGAATACATTGGGAAAAGATAAAAACATTTAATTCCAAGATGTTGTTGCTGACTTAACTCACACATATTATCCACACACTAGTGCTAATAGCGATTTTGTCCACATATTCCTTTTAAACCTCTCAACCTTGTATCTGTATAAAAAATACCCTTACAAATTGTTTAGCCCAGTGAGACTAAGTCAATAACTAGGGGGAGCTATGCATATGCAGGTTGTCATTCCAACCCAACACCAGCTGATTAAAAAAAAATAGCATATCTTTTACCAGACATGCTAGGCCTGATCAGTGAAATCAACACATGGGATGTTGAGTTGTAATAAAAACCTGCATACGCATGGCCCATGATATATTATACTAAATAATACATTGAGTATTAATACATTTAGGCACGTCCTTTTCTTGAGAGGATTGTGAAACTATAAATACTGGCAAGTGTCTAAGGACAGCTTGACATCCATAAAGAATGATTTCAGTGCCACAGCTGCTAAACTAGTGCAGCTAGTGAGTTTTTTTGGATTTTAGTTGAACAAAACACACATTACCTTAAATATATGATATATAGTCATTGCCACTGTGTTACACACAGTAGCTCACCTGTTTGAGGTTGGCAATGATCCCTTGAGCTTCATGTCAAGAGAAGGATCAGAAAAATCCATCTCAAATATCTCAAGAGCAGCAGTGGTGTCGAAAGAGGCATCCAGCTGTTGCGCTGAAGTGCCTATCAATATACACAAGATATCAAAGTAAGTTAATAATGACCAATCGATATATACAACACACAACTGAAAAACTTAGTTAATGCTGGGAATCGAAATGGCAGTCAGTAAAGAATGCACGGAGTCTTTCAGGCAAGACATCCAGACTGGAACATTTCAGCTACCTAATGCCAGGTAGATAGGATGGTGTGAAACAGGACTCCACGCCGGGTGGGCTGTCCTCTGGATCTCTTTCAGCCTCATCTTCAACTAAAAGTATGCGTTTATGAGCCCTGGAAAGAGGAACACACGCTCCACTGAGTCACAAAAGTGAATTCCTGCACAGGCCATCGGTTTTTATTCCAACGACACCGTTACGTCTGATATACACCTCCTCATGTTGTCCATCTCCTTTGTGATGCATCAATGTAATGAAACAGGGTGGCACCCATATCGACTCCCACTATGCCTTGATATTGCTAGCTAGCTAGTTAACCAAGAAGATCATTCACAATAGGTGACGCCGCATTAAATGGAAAGTTTTCACATTAAAGTGACAGAAATTGGCCTGATGCACACTAAAAGTGATTAAGTCAATGCAAAGCAGCTCCCCTGCTAACAAATCAGAATGACTTGACTGATAAGCAATTCGGTTCGGTTCAACTGTACTGAGCGACACTTACAATTATCATGGTATATAACAGAGGAACCGACCGAATTGATTATACACACTGTAATGTGAATACAATTTAATTCAAACATGGAAGGATGAAAATAGCCAACGTTTCACCACGTCATTCTTAAATACTGGCAGCTAAGTTCCGGATCATAGCCAGAACTACGGAAACGCTACTGTTAGCTGGGTTAGCTAGCTTAAGTAGCTAACTTATTCAGCCTAATTCTACGAATAAGCGATATCCGATTGATTAGACTCACAAATTCTGATGTTAGAAAAAATGCCCAAAGACTTTTGACAATGACAATGTACTTACTTCAGAGTTTTAATTGCAGTCAAGTCGGCTTAACCAACTACAAAATGAAGACCTAGTTAGTTGCTAAACCAGCGGCTAAGCCACTGATTCCGACCAAAGTTCTTTGCTGTGTTGTCACTGGTCTACGGTGGCCGACATGGATAGCCAACGTGGCTGATCGGATTTATGGAAAAGTCTTGTTTCTCTTGCAAGTTTCTAATACCTAAAACTGCTATAAAAAGCCACGTAATAATCTAATTATGGATTTGTGGGAGGGATATGGAACATCTGGATATATAGATATTATTATGGATAAATGTTGTTAAGAATTAATACACAAAACAGGTGAATCAGTTTAAACTAACTGATGTCCGTGAATGTGTATAAGTGTCTGTATAAGAATCTGTATAAGTGATCAGACGTTTCTCAATAAACCCCGTTATCCAGATAAACCTATTGAACCTTTTTAATATATTCATTTCTATACATGGATAATCCTTGTGCATCAAGATGTAACACACCATTGTACGTGTTTAACGTGTGTCTTTATTTAATGGAAGAAATATATATATAAACACAGTTACAGTAAGTGTATTGACATTAGATTTCATAATTTTTGACTTCCTCTGGTATTTTCATTGGATCACCTCCCTTTTCCAAGTACAGGTTGTTGAAGGGATACTGTTTTGGAGCCTGCAGAAGAGAAACATTCAAAATTAAAGCAGATATGTTGACGATGTGAAAAATGTTACAATCATTTA
This sequence comes from Regalecus glesne, assembly GCA_900302585.1. Classification (NCBI taxonomy): domain Eukaryota; kingdom Metazoa; phylum Chordata; class Actinopteri; order Lampriformes; family Regalecidae; genus Regalecus; species Regalecus glesne. The sequence goes on along the minus strand of OMLC01102277.1, from coordinate 17,813 downwards.
CAGCACTAAAGAATGGAGAATACAAGGTGACACAAATCAATTGTCTCCTTTTTAAACAGCTAGATTATTTTTCTCATGACAATTCTAATCAATCAAACGCATCCATGGAATGGATTCCTTTATCAGTCCCACGGGGAGATATTTATATTTCCCTGCATTTTAACCCATCCGATTGTACAGGAGCAGTGATATGCCAACATATGGCGCTCAGGGGGCACTTAGGGGTTAAGTGTCTTGCACTAGGACACCTCGACATGCTGTATGCAGGACCAGGGATCACTCCTGTAACCTTCCGATCGCCAGACGACCGCTCTACCCACTGAGCTATGCCGCCCTGATTCAGAGACAGATTAAATATGAGCATAATCTAATTTATCAATAGCTTTTAAATTATGTTTGCTGTTTCGGCTCTCCTCAAGACAAATAATCTAATTAATGTTAGGACTTAAATAATAATGTAAGGACTTAAATAATAATCAACTCATGACTGCCTCTGGTAAATCTGATATCACCATGTTGGTGTTCTCACGGCATCATTATTAATTTTACTCCAGGTCTGTCACTGCAACTCACCAATCACGTTGTTATACAACCATGTCTTTCTGACTCAGGGGAAAAAGATGGTGGGATTAGGTTGTGGGTTAGCTATAGGTTAGCCATTGGTTAAGGTTAGGTTATGTTAGATTAGTTTTGGTATTTTTTCTGGTCTTTTTCATGAATCGCAGTCACAACAGGATTGGTCTGTTGCAATAATGGTCCTGAACCATTATTAGCTATGATATCGAGGGAACAACACCAATGCGGCAATATCAGATCCTCTGACCACCTCCACTTCCCAAATTCTGCAGTCAAAAGAGCAAAACCGAGGCAGGCTAAATAGTTGTGTTGTTTCTGAGGCCCTATTCTACCAAATGCAGGCCTGGGAGTCAGGCATTGTGGGTTCGTATCCCGCCACATAGCTCAGTAAATGTGAGGCATTCATTGTAAAGCACTTGAGTGGTTGTTAAGACTAGAAAAGCGCTATGTAAGAACAAGTCAATTAACCAAAAAACTTGGCATCCTTACAATCCACAGTACATTATACAGCAATCACAACGAAAATGACCCACAAAGCTAAAATGCTAAAATTCTCATTCAGTTGATGGTTTACATTAAAATATTAAAGCTAGAGCTACAACGTAACCAAATTTAATGGGAAGTACTTGAAGGTATCATTCAGCCCAACTACAACTGAACAGAGGCAATTAAAGATGAACGACTATGATTTACAATCAAATAGTTTTGCCTTAAATGGTACCTGCTTTTTCCTATTTTGTAAGCACCGGTGTAACAAGTAGTACTGAGAAAAAAAGGCTGTGAAATGCTTAATTCTAGAGTGGTTCAAAAAGAAAAAAATATATCTTCATATTGGAGACTAAGTGAATATGTTTATTATAGTTCCCTCATATTGGGACACATTAATCCTGTGAACGGAGTAGTCCTGACACTAGCCTAATTAATTATGGAGGACTATTTAAGTCAAGAATCACTTACAAGTCAATGTAGACAGAAAATGTTGGGCAAAATACTAACACCAAGTCTGGGTGCTCAGAATTCATGTCATGAATTCTAAATAAATAGTCTAAATTTGCCTAATAACTCTACAGGATAATTTTACAGCTGGCTGGTGAATTTTAAACTGGATAGTGTAGAAACTAGGAATAGACAAAATGGATTGACAAAATACTAGGAAAACAATTGCAAACAAAAACATATTCTTATGCCCATTGACTGTATTGCACATTAAACTGCATCCCCTCAAACCCTGCAAAGCTGACATGAAGCCCTTTTACCTCCACTACCTCTAAATATTTGTGACATGCATATGAAAACAGTGTCTCTTCTTTCTCTGCACTCACAACAGGTTGATAAACTGGCATTTTCCCCCCAACGTAGAACATCAAAAGCATGAATCCTATGAAACCAAGTAGCTGTTTGCACATTGTGGACCAAGGAACAGGGCTGGGAGAGGTATCCACACGGTTTCGGATGTACATGTCGAAATCCCAGTGCATCTACAAAAAGATCAAGGACATATGAAGATCAACTGTAAGGAACATCATTGACAAACTGTCTGGTTTTACTTCTGGTGAAGATATTAAAAGACAACACATTATAGAAGAGAGAGAAGAGAATTATACATCACAAATACTCAGCTACTCAAGGTTTTTACACAATTTATGTTGTCATCCTGGAGGTTAGTTTGTGCCCTTTAAGGTGCTTTAAAACATGTGAAAGTTTTTTTTTCTATCGGAAAAGACCAAAGCTAGTGGAATTCGTTCTCTGTATTTAAACCATCCCATTGTATAGCGGCAGTGACTGCCACCATAACATAGTACTGAGGGGCCAGTTAGGGGTTCAGTGTCATGCTCAAGGAAACCTTGATGCACCTTTTGCAGGGCCTAGGATCGAACCACCAATCTCCATTTACTAGACGTTATTGTAATAGATCAACTAACTTTAATTGGATTTAGGCAATATTGGATTCATTTCAACACATATATGACCCCCCTACAACATCTCAAGTGCCTCTATTATCTCACCGGTTCACCCCAGTTCCTTCTCAGATCAGGGTGGTCCCACTGGTACCAGGGGTCTCGCTCATGCTGGGATCTGTTCTCTAGCTTTGGGTAATCACCATACCTAGAAAATATAATTAAATGATACAGTCTTACGAGAATACCTCACAGGGCAATTATCTGCAAACTACTGATAGTACTCAGCGGTTGTTGTGATGCTTTTTTTGGTCAACATGATTAAATATTTGAAATTGTCTCATTTTGAGGCAGTGAATGGTTTAGCATAAATTAAAAAATCTGGAATGGTCGTAAATGACATTTAGGGAATTAAATAAAACTCTCACCCCTCACTAGTGTCGGGATATGGTTTGTAGTCCTCAACCCTGACGTTGTACTTTTGTGCTGCAGCAGCTCGCTCTTCGGGGGTATTGGGATATGGACCATTGAGCAAATTCTTCGTTGTACCAGAGGCTGAAATGAGCCAAAAAAAATCATTAGACTAAAAAAAAAACTCCTCGGGGTTAATTCAACAAAACTATAGAAATAACCAGGTTATCCCAGAAGTGTTATTGAAACTGGCGGTGGGCACTTTGCTGCAGTACGGTAGCCCCGTCAAGGTTACATCTATTAAAGGATCTAAACTCAATGCTTTAAGACATATCTCAGGCCACGATGACCCAGAACCATAATCAGCAGAAAAAAACAAGACTTACCTGCTCTACATCCCGACAGAAACACTGAAATATTCGAATTATTCCCCTTTGAAAGAAACCGAGACAGCTGACGGAAGCCAATGCCGGCCATGTTTGATAGCCGTTTCTGAGCCAAGGAAACAAAGTACGCATGCGTAAAGTGTATGGGTCGTCAAAAGGGACAATAAATGCCACATACAAACATCTGGGGAGGATTTGGTTATATAAAGCTTTCGAAACTACTGTTTACAGAGTTGTTCATGATAGTTTCATGGATTTTGTCGTACGAAACGAAAAAGTACTGTATGAGGCCGAACCATTTTTATAGCACATGTTTTTATTCAAATTTCACAACAGTACAAATGGTCTAATTGATAACAGTTAACAATGACAATGTGAACACCACCATTGGCTGAAGGGACATTTTCTTTAGAGGGAATGCACTGAGCCTCTAACTACTGTTTCCCTTCCTATCAGATCCAGCACAGGTGCAAGTTTGCATTTACTGGGGGACCGTCACTGTGCCAACTGATGATAAAAGACTTTTCTCTTGAAGACCAGAAAAAACACAATTGCTTTGCTCAGAGAAGTTCTGTAATGTCTCTTTCCACGTTCTCGGCAGAACAATGAAGTTCGTAACTAAAACAAAGAGAAAGTCATCAAGTCAATGGGGTTGTTTTTTTCTGGAAAAAAAATCCACACTCAAATTAAAACTTTACATGATCCATGACTTACCGTCTGAAAGGCACACCATCTGCAGTAATCAGAAACTTCTCAAAGTTCCAGCGAATGTCATTAACTTTGATAGGTGACCAGTAGAATTTTTTTATATCTCCAATAACTGGATTCACAAATGACAAAGATTCCTGTTGCAAAGAAAAATAATGTTTTTGTCAGCACGCGTCATTATTTTGGGCAACTATGAAATACCAGAAGTGGAAATTAGATCAATCTAAACAGTCAGGTTATTTTTAACGAGGCAGTAGAAAAGCTCAAACCCATGCAAATTGTATGACCTTTAGGTAGCTGAAAAGGGCTTCTTCATTTAGTCCATTCACCTCAACCTTGCCAAACACAGGGAACTTGGGGACAAACCCCCTGCCTGGTCTCACATACTTAAGAATGTTGAGGGTTTCATCATTTACCTCTGAAGAGAAAAAAATAAAATAAAATAAAATGATGAGACAGTATCTTAATTTGGCTGCATTACGCTCAGTACAGGCCCAGACATAGTTAACACATCATTAAATTAAAATATAATACAATATTAAGAATTAAAAAACAAAGCCAAAGTGTATGGGATGAGATCTGTTTTTATGTGTGACTATTATTCCGCATATGTTGTGGGGTTGGAGTGATTTTTTTTTCTTCTGCATCCGCTGAAGACTTTACTATATGCTTGGCATATATGATTTTTCACACGTATCGAATGAAAAAGAAGTCCAGAGTAGATTGCTGGTGGATATCAAGTTAAATACTTTCACACTGACTCCGCAAGACATAAAAACATGATGTTGAAGAAAACACAAGATCTACAATATTTGCTACGTTTGTCTCATTTCAAAAGCTTCGATGTGCCTACCGGGTGACTGAAGGCCAAATTGATTACAGGGGAATCCTAGGACGGTAAAGTTGCTGTCACCAAACATCTCCATCAGTGCATTCAGTCTGTGGTACTGAAGAAGGAGCAAATGAATAAGAAACTGTCTCAAATGCCTTTACAAAGAATAAAAATACACTTTTTTATCCCATGAAATTAGATGATAGGACATTATTCATCAGTGATCTTTCAGAATATTACCTCTTCTATCGTTGACCCTCAGAAAGTGGCAAGGTTGACGATCAGAAGCACCCTACCACGGTAGCTATTGAGTGGAACGGATTGTCCATCCAAGGTCTCAGCATAGAAATCATAGATTGATACATCTGCCATACTTGTATTTTAGCTTGTAGTCAGTCAAAGATGGGGAGCCACTCAGCCAGTCTGTTGCTTTACCTCATTTTGTGAAACATAACTCTTGGGTCAGCAATTGTTCAGCATGACTGGCTCCATTGTGCCTCTGACTAGAGGTGAATTGGCAGAACGCTCATTTGTTTGACATGTACATGAATCTGCAGAACAGATTTATTTGGCTGAATACGTTGTTCTTATTTTCTGCTGATAGACTATCAAAGAACGAAGGCTACAATCAAATTCAGATTCCAGCAACTAAATTAGATATTCAAAATAGTTTTATGATTATTATAGAACAAACGGTATGGACATATTCCCCCAGCAACTTTTGTGCTTATTCTGTTTCCAAGCTATAATTGGATTTTCATAGGAACACATATACTAATATCGGTGTCAGTTGCAGTGATTTTGTTGTTGTTGTTGTTGTTGGGGTGAGGCCACCAAAAGTTGAAACCACTCCCAATTGTTATTTAGAGCTTGGATTCTCGATTTCGCCTGAGGAACTGACGAGCCATGTGTTGCGGATTCGAACTCACCACGTCAAAATGGGCATACGACCTTAATCCCTTACACTCTATCTAAATTTGAGTCCACCCTCACAACGTGTGTACTATTCTTGACATGGGAAAATTGACCTCTGACTATAAACATAAATACTGACAACATCAGTATTCAATTTAGATGACTGTCTACAGTCTAAATCTTACGCACGTACGACAACATGAACTTTTTTTAAATGGAAAAAAACAAGGTTATAAATGTAATGATAAAAAACAAGAGTCAATTTACAATCCCGGAAATCCAAACGCACATCTACCCATAGATTCTCTGGGAGCGTACACCCGGTGCTCACCGCCGCATATGAAGAAAACACCTTATTCGTAACTCTGTACAATATGGCAAGACTTTTGACGGACGAAGAAGCAGAAGTGAGGAAGTATGTACCGTTGTAAACTGATATTTTTGCGAAACATATCAGCTACGCTGGGCGGTAGCGAGATTTTTAGCTCGCTAACATGCTAGCTTTTGTGAGCAGCTAAAGCTAAACCCTAACTGCCAAAACACTAGCAGTTTAGCTAGCTAAACCTGAACTGCTAGCGTTTTGGTTTTACGCATGCGTCTCGTAGTCCAGCGTTGACACTTTGGTACACCCGTTAACTATTAAAGTCGTTGTATATTTGGCGATATATGGAGTAAATTATAGCATGGCATGGGAAGCAAAACATGTGTTGACTGGCAGTAAACAGATCCCATTGTCTTTGGCATCCAACGCTTTTACTGACAACGGATCATGTGTTTTAAATCAAGTTTTGTGCATTTTGCAGATACCATCTCTTGGATTTGCCATGGGAAGACGTACTGGCCCCTCTTATTTTAAGCCATTTACCTTTGCGACAGCTCATCAGCCTGCAGACAGTGAGCCGGCAGTTCCATGCCCTTATCCAGGTGTACTTAGCCAATTGTCGGACGTTTGATCTATCACAGGTAGGGGTTACGGGGAACACGGTCAGATCTGACTTGACAACAAATAATAATTCTTGATCTCCATGTGCCCAGAAGATGAAAGCTAAATCAGACTAACACAAAATATCATGTAATTGTGTTGGCCTTGCCTGTAGTAGCTGTTGTAAGAACTCTTGAGTAACAAAGTAATATATTTTTTTTTATTCTGCCACTTCCAGATAGGTCAGTGCATTCCTAAGGAGGCATTTTGCTCTTTGTTAAGGGACAACAAAGTTCTCCAGAATCTGTCACTTCAGAACTGCTCAGATTGGGTGACAGACAAAGAACTGCTACCAGTGATAGGGCTGAACCAGCACCTGCTGAAAGTGAATCTAAAGGGATGTGTTCGACTCACCCGTCACTCCATGGTGGCTGTGTCTTTGAGCTGCATGCACCTTCAGCACTTGGGCCTGGCACATTGTGAATGGGTGGACAGTCTGTCCCTGCGCAGCCTGGCTGATCACTGCGGGGGGCTGCTTTCTATTGACCTCACTGCCTGCCGCCAGCTCAAGGACGAGGCCATCTGCTACCTGGCCAGAAAGTGTCTCAAGTTGAAGTCTTTGTCTGTGGCAGTAAATGCCAACATCACTGATGAGTCTGTTGAGGAAGTGGCCAAGAACTGCAGGGCTCTTGAGCAGCTGGACCTGACTGGGTGCCTGCGAGTTAGGAATCAGTCCATCAGGTACCAGCTTATGATATTAATTGACATCACTTGATTTAATCAATAGTTATCTTAAGTTTTCTTTGAAAGTTGCATATGTAATGGCTTCTCTTCCCCCCTTTTGCCAATTCTGCATGCTGTGCTTACAGGACTGTTGCAGAGTACTGCCCTAAGCTGCAGTCGCTGAAGGTGAATCATTGTCACAATGTAACGGAATCCAGTCTAGACCCACTACGGAAGAGGAACGTACAAATTGATGTGGAGCCACCTCTACAGAGAGCACTGGTTCTGCTGCAGGATGTGGTCGGCTATGTCCCTTTTATCAATCTCCAAATATAGCCAAAAGGCCATCTGTCCACTTAAGTCCTAAATAGGTTGGTAGTCATACTAAATTGTGATTTTGACAAATAAATATATACTTAAATAGTGCATGAGGGTGACATTTTTCTTTTTGCCCATGGAGCCAGTTAAGTATCTTTCTCAATTACAATTTAACATTTGTATTGTCACCAGATGGGGATTGTCAGAAAAAAACTGGCCAGTGACCATGAGCTTTCATAAGTCTTATGTAATATTATGTGGAGAGAAAAAATTAAGCTTGTAGTAACCATTTTTTCCATCATTACAGGTTTTATCTTCAGCACGGTGGATCTCTTTCAGCTGCATATCAGGAATATCAACTGTTTTGAGTGCTGCGACAAGGGAGTGTAAAGCATATGCCAAATAGGCTGTTTAAAAAAATAATTTCTGATCTATAAGGAATGTCTGCCTTAGATGGCAACACATATAGTTCTTCCCTTACAAATCACTGAAGAAAGCCATGCACTTTTCTATATATTTGACCCATTTTTAAATGAGACTAACTGCACTATGTTTTTGTTTTCCTTAGCGTTGGAAAATATTTGTTTTCAAGATGGGCCAATATAAGTAAAGTACAGCATGTACATAGTTTGGTTATTTGTGTGGGGTTTTGTTTTATTTTTTTTAAAGAAACTACTTGCTTTATTTATGTTGTACAGTTGGTCATACTTATGTTTCATTGGGAAACATTGTCACACGTTTGAGTTTAATTAAACATTCTATTTTGCATTTGAGTGCTAACTTAATTCATTGTTGTCTTTAAATTATTGTGAGGTTTTTTTCAAGATATTCATTCAGCATGCAATATTTCCATCCTTTCCATCCTTGTTTTGTTTCTCTTACATCTTCTGTTTTACAGCACTACTAATCTGAACATCCTCAAGGTAGAAAATAACATTGTCGGAAAGGATTGTTATGCTACTGAGAGATCAGTCCCTTTACCATTATCAACAGAATCTTTTAGAAATATGGATAATGTCTGTAGTTCAAAATAGTATCATGATACTGATCTTATTTCTTTTTATCTTGTTCAAAGAGTTTCCAATACACTGCCTTGTATTAAGTTGTGTCAATATGGTTCACTCTTCTGTATGTAAATATAGACTAATTGTAGAAGCAAGCCACCTGTCTTGTTCTTGACTCATCTAATGTTGTTTTTTAGAGGTATAAGGAATATCATTTGCTGGAATCTGTATGAAGCAAATTTGTGACATTTTCAGGATCTGCGAAGCACATCATCACCCAGTGAGTGTCAACTCCTATTTCCATAGACTTATAATGGAGATGGCATGGGGGAGGAAAAAAAGCTCAGTTGGATAATAATTAGTTTTTTCATGGGGTAACGTAAAAGTTATAGCAATTTTTTAAAAACACATTCAATATAAGAAATGTCAAATCAACAACCCGGGAAGAATTTCATGCAGTCAGGTAATATAGAGGACCCTAAGCAAGCTGTAATGGATTGGACGTCTTTGAAGTGTAAGTTTCGTAAGACCAAGACTGGTATGTTTTGATGTTTACCACCATGCCCCACTTCTGGTGCTGTTGTCGAGCTTGAATTGGACACAGGGAGGCAGCAATGGGTCAGCAGTTGCATCTATGCTCAAATGCAAAATGAGCCCTCTATATTACGCTGGCCATACAAAGTAAACAGTAATATCTGCATGTCTGATGCAAACTTGGCACAGTGAAATTGTTGCGTAAATATATTTTTTTCCTCATGCAATATTTGTGTGAATTAGAAAATTTGTATCTATAGTGTTCTTTGTTAATAGAATTGTCTGGCAATATTGCAATGTGTTTTTGACAAGAAGAGAGGTTTGTTACCTGACAGTCAAGTTCTCTCATCCAGGGAGTGAAGGTGGACCAAAATGTGTATAAAGGCTGTCGCTATTCTACAGTGACAATGACAGTTAGCAGTTGCTCAGCAATGACATATTAACATATTGAGAAATAAACAGCACATGTTCATTTTTTTTCTAGCAGAACAGCAGCTACCATACACAGAATGACATCCAGCAAGTTATCCAAATAACACTTAATCCTCCAAAACTTATATGTCGTTCATCCGATTCAGTATGCAAGCAAGACCAAACAAGCTTAATGTATTATCTCATGGTATAACCAAAAGGACAACTTCATCAGTAACTTTGGTCATCAGAGTTCATGCAGCATGTGTTGTGTGCTGTGTGGCATCCCCTGGTTGTTGTGTTCCTCAGCAGCCAGTGGGTTAAAAGCATTTTAAACCATATCCATCATCTAGGGCCTCAATTAGCATTGATCTGGAAAAGGGAAAGAAACATGCTTGTGTTATAATATACCACGGAGCAATTTCTGTTCCAGTGATTGAGTGTATGAGGGGATATCTGAAACATAGCTGGCCTAACATATTTTGTCTTCCTGTCAATAATGTGGCACATGTCCAAATTATGGATCAATAGCAACTGATTGTTTTATGCTAAGGCACAATGAAGGTGGTCCAATTCTTGGCTATGCATTTTTTTAGCCCCTGGCATTGTATAATATCATTGATAAAATAAAAATAAAAACTAAGCTGGGTGCTATGTGAAAGAACATATCTCAATGACAATAGTCTTTCTAGGAGAGTAACTTCATGGTTTTTTTGGAGACTCTTAAGTGTCATTCGCATATGTGGCATCGGTTGCCTCACATAGCAAACGTATTAGACCACTCCCCTCAGGCTAAAAATACAATTAAATGTACAAAAACCCCAAACCTATGATTTAAGATTGGCATGCTGTTATCTTTTTATATGTGCTCTGTGGATTGTTTCGCTTCAATTTAGTTACTTGTATTAACAAATATTCTACATAGATTGGGAGTGAAATGGGGTAAAAGTGAAAAGAAACTCATGACTTTTGGATCTCCCCACTATGTGGTGGTTCAGCGTGTAGAGCACGCACCGGGGAGTCAGGCGTTGTGGGTTTGAATCCTGCCTTGTAGCTTGGTAAATGGGAGGCATTCATTGTTAACCGCTTTGAGTGTTCGTTAGACTAGAAAAGCGTTAAATAAGACCAAGTCCATTTAAAATGTCATGTTCATTTGGTATGCAAGTGAATACAATTCACTACATAGATGTAAATGTGAAAACGCTTGGGATCCTTAACTTAAGCTAAACTGGCTTAGAATCCAGAATTCTTCAATGCATAGATCACATCATGGTGAAAGACAGAATGGATTTGACTGTTGAATACATGGACCTCAGTGATCCGTCCATGGTCAACCACTCATCCGGTGTCGGGTCGCGGAGGTAGCATATTTTAGGCGGGAACTCCAAGTTTTCCTTTTTTCTTGCAACATCAACATCAGTGATGCCATGATAACATATTCCCTTGATTAGAACGATCACGCACTTCCAACCTGGGAATCAACCTGAATACTATCATGCTTACCAAATTTATGATGAAACTGGTGGCATGGTGGCCCAGTGGTCAGCACTGATGCCTCCCCCAAGAAGATCCTAGGTTCAAACCCCAGGCCAGTTCCTTTCTGTGTGGAGTTTACATGTTCTGCCCAGGTCTGCATGAGTTTCCTCTAAGTGCACTGGTTTCCTCCCACCATCAGAAGGACATGCATGTTAGGGTGAACAAGCTTGGCTTTACCCCTGAGCAAAGTGATACGAAAAACATTGAACATGGTCTCCAGGCACTGCAGCTGCTCACCGCTCCTGTACAATAGGATGATTTAAATGGAGGAGACAAATTCATTGTAAAAAAAAAAAAAGTGAGGTGGGCCTTTCAAAAAAATGGGCACAAGTATCCTTTCACGTCAAAATGCATACATTCACATTTAATGCATGCGTAAACACCAACACTGGAAGTGCATGCATGAATGCAAATATTTAATGTTAAACATTTATCTGCCATTTTATCACATTGACAGTGACTTGGTGCATGAACTTTTCTTTGGAAGGGATTTCTGTGAAGTGTGGCAAAACGTTTTTGAGAAAAAAATAAATCAAGCAAACTGCACATGGAAACTGAATGTGTGCATACATCCAAGCTGACAGTGTGGAATCTGACATGGATGACTTTTCAGCATTTGACTTCATGCATAAATTCAACAAAGTCCATATGCATTCTAAGAAGCAGAGGGAATGAAGGTGTAACAGTTCAACGGAGGTTTAAAGGAGGGGCCAAAGTGGAGGTTTTTGTTCATTTTCATATTTTCAATTAACTGACTTCTTCAGTGTTCCATCAGTGAACGACTCTTTTTCATTTATTTTGTGTACTTTATCTCTCCCAGCCATTCATCTACTGCCTCGCAGTGGAGTCTGGGACTTGGGATGTGTCTTTTGGCCACCAGAGAAGCATAACTAATGGCGACATTAGGGTGGCTTTGCGAGCGTGGCCATCAAATGTCGATCAACCAAGCAGGAAATAATGTTGGATTTTGCAATCTGCATGAATAAACATTTCTGTTTATAATCAGTTGAACTAAATCACGAGGGGCTAAATTTGAAGTTTGTACCTGCACAAGATGCTGTGATGCAGTGACTCCATTTCTGGCACCCTTTTTGTGTGTGAAATATGTAAAGCTCAGAGTTTCATATTCAGAGGGTTGGTATTTTGTGTAGATCCAGGCCAAGAACTTTTTTTGTGTGTGTGTGTGGTTTTACTCAGAATCCAGGCCAAGTTCTATTGGAATGGATGATTGGGCCACACAAGCCATCTTTAGCATACCGCCTAATTAAAGTGACGTTTGAAGCTTTTATTGTACACTAATAATTGTCACACCCATTAGCATCTCACTAATTACTCTGTTCCTAACCCCGGCCTTGACAGCAAACACACAGACAGCTAGCTTTGAAGAGACAGCTAGCTCTGGTTTTAGCCTGCTGGCATTTGGCCTCACCAGTAAGCACACACAAAAAGCATGCCCATCTCTTTCCAGTAAGTGTCCCTCCCCCTATTTTCTTCTAATGAATGAAACTTGATGACAAGTGCAGCTGGCTGGTAATACATAATTGTTAAGAATGCGCTGGCACAGTTCTTGTTTGACAAAAGAGCCATATGCTAACGTGAAGGTCAGTTTAAAGTGTCGTGGACTGCTGTTTTCAATCGTCAATTGAGGGCCAGTGGATGGAAGGACTGATATCAGGCAATAACAGATAGAGATAAGTTCTGAGATTTTTTTTTCTTTTTTCTTTTACCAGTGTATTTCACCCAATAATGTGACAGAAGACACAGAAACATTCACAAGTATCCCCCTCTATGAGGAAATAAAAATACTGAATGGTTAGCATGATGCTATCCATAGTCTTTTGCTGGTGTATTGTCTGTCTGATGCATAGTGTTAATGTTGTCTCTACTGGAGTGACAGAGTGACACTTGGGTAGTGCCCTTCACCAAACAGTGTGTTGCTGTGATGAATGCTCTTAACTATAAGGCCTTGCCCATGTGACCCCCACCCTGCCATGGTGGAGAAGCTTGTGTGTACGAATGATCCCAAGAGCTATGTCATCTGGAGCTTGCCTCCTGGTAGGGTCACTTAAGGTGGAAAGGTCAAGGGGGGTGTGCCAGATGAAGCACGATCCAACAAGGACCTCAATGGCAGGACTGGTGGAAGATGTCTCCATGTCACAAAGGCAGTGAGGGCAGATAAGGGCCTCAACAGATGATGGCCCCCAATCATCTTGACTCTCCATGCCATTGGACTCTGCCCTCCCCAATGACCATGTGGTGGCTGCAGGGACATCAGCCTCTCCACATAAAAACTCACAAGCATGTATCCTCCCACAAGGATACCCACAACAGAACGTTGTGTAACTGTAAAGCCCACTGAGGCAAATTTGTGATAATGGGCTATACCAAGAAAATGGTCTTGACTTGACCTAGAAGGCAAACAATCATATTTGATCCTGAGTGCCCGCTGATGATGACAATGATGATGATGATAGTCTCTAGGTCAAAAGCTGAACAGTTTAAAGTGGTATTTATTGCATAATTTGTCTAGCCAATTAGGATTTGCGTAGTTTGCTGACAGACAACCAGTTTTCATGTGTGTCCTGAACAAAAGTACAATACTTGTTATACTTAGAAGACACTGAAAGAGCTGCTGAGGCCGTCTCGTCAATTTAGCTTTAGGAGGGATGGGCACTGAACTCAGAAATGTTTACAAAGTAAACAGAGAACACTTCACTATGTAATGTGAGAGCTAGACCATTCGGAGGTCAAATAGCTCAGGGGGCCGAGCAGTCATCTAGTAATCAGAGATTGGTGGTTTGATCCCCAGCCACAAGAGAAAGTGTGTTGAGGTGTCCTTGAGCAAGACACTGAACCTCTAACTGCTCCCTCAGAGCCACGCGGTGGCTGCTCACTGATCCTATACAATAGGATGGGCTTAATGCAGAGTCAAGTCCATTTTATTTGTATAGCCCATAATCACAAATTAATAATTTGCGTCAATGGACTTTGCATTAACACACGATTCTCTCATTAGACCCTCATATCGGATAAGGAATAACTCCCTTCCAAAATTCTGCCGGCCTTGGTCGTGTGGCAAAGGAAATAAATCTTTCTATTCTATCTATTCAAGAACGTTATCATCATTGTGCAAGCACAATAACATTGAAATAGTGTCAGCCTCAATTGGTGCATACAGAGAATAAAATGACAGAAGAGATCAGAAATATAAAATATCAGCAATGAAAAAGTTCAGAGTCTAAACAATATCTACAAAATATAAGTAATACAAATCAGTGTTAGCAATAAAAATGCAATGCAAAAACATCCTCAGCATTAATGCAGTACGGGTGTGTTGGGCAGATGGATTGGCTTCACCCTCTGGGGCCCTGTTATTTGTAAAACCTTTACATAACACTTGATCAATCTCAGAATGGCTTTTTTACATTTCCAAATGTTCCATCATCTTCCATTCAGATTATGTTCTCCTAATGGTTTAGACTGGTACATATGGTGCACTTTGTGTAATGGCAAATTGGACTTGTTCTTGTACAGAGCTTTTCTAGTCTAGCAACCACTCAAAGTGCTTTACAATGAATACCTCACATCTACCAAGCCACTGGGATATGAACCCACTACGCCTGACTTCCAGGCGTGCGTGTTACCTGCTGAGCCACCGCATAGTGCGGTTTTATAAAGGCTGTGTTCAGATAATCTGTTCGCATCGTATGTTCGGTAGTCTCCTTTCGCCTCATTGTTACTTCGTTGAATAATGTGTTGCCATGGTTTGTTGCACGAGTCTAGATCAACCCGAAATGCAGAGGAAGACATTTCGTGTTATTTCTCAAAAGAAGCTCCACCAGCCAAGCCAAATATGTGTTTGCTATCTGTCTCGGCCTGCAGATTAATGACATTAACAAAGTTTCCATTAGCATGGCGATGGGGGGAGACAGAGGCGTCCATGTGGAAAGCCGCATGACTGAATCACTGATAAGAGAAAATGAAACACATCTCTATGGGCCAAGAGGGGCCAGGAAACGCCACTCCAAATTAGCCCCAGGCCCAACTTGTTGTTACTTCATTATCTAACCAGTATCTGTGGAGCGGGAGAGGCAGGTTTTGACCCATGTAAAATTTTTTTTCTTTCTTCCGTTACCTAAATTGTCTGCTCTGTCTTCGCTGGCCTTCGATGAGGTTCCCCTTTTGAACAGGTGGTCCTGTAACGGGACACATCAGCTCCATCAGACAATGTTGCTCACAACCAGAAAGCTTTAAAGAGGATGTCTAGGCGTCGGCTTCCATTGTCCGAGGATCTGGAGCATGTCGGCACTGTGGAGCATGGGGTGCGTGTTCAGACTCCAGTAGTTCAGCACAGGGATGGCCTTTATGTGTGTGATCATATTGTTTATGGTCATATGTGGAGTGTTTGCTGTTGTCCGTGGGTGCATTGTGCGGCAGAGTTTAGCATGCTGTGCTGAAAAGACATTTCAGCTGCTTTGGTTGTGTGGCTAATTAACAATCAATTCTAATCTAATCTTATTTTGATGATAGGCTACAAAAACATTCTTGTTCTTTCCTAGATTATTTGTGCTAACTTCACAACTAGAGCACAACTAGAATACATCATGGTTTCAGACTATTTTAAGTTTTTAGCTTTTGTTTTTACAAATTACTAAGAACTTCGACCCACATAAGCATTGGATATAATTTCCAGTTGTTTGGTTTATGCTCGTTCC
>OMLC01102276.1:0-10215 GCA_900302585.1 Regalecus glesne | reverse complement strand
CATGATGCATGCTCAATAATCCAGGTAAAGAAATCCCAAAAAGGTGAGTTGGTTCAACTGGATGAGAAGTTTATTCAGAGACGTTCCGTCACTCAAACAGGTGACATCTTCTGAATGACTTGATAGCCTCTGAAGCCAGCTCCAGGCTGTGGCTAAAAGAAGATGGTGACAGATTTTCTGAAACAGAATAATACTATTGCCAAGATTGATGTATCATAGACTGCATCCATAGGAAACTACACCTAGTCTGTATGGTATACCTTAGATACATAAACAGGATGTGCTTCTGAGACCAACTGTATTGTATGATCAACTCGGTCACTGACAACATCTCTAAGTTTCTGGCTGCTGTTCTCACCCGTTGGTAGGCAGAAATAACCATCGTGTTCATAACCCTATGGATTTTGGCGATAAGGTGAGGGATATTAACATGGAGGGTGATGAAACAATGGCCTCTCTTGGCCCTTCCCCACCCGAATTCCCCGGATTGCCTATGGCTCTGTCACTCTTGATACCCCTCTAGAACATCAACAGGAAGGAGGAAGTGGTAGCATGTGTCTCCTCCAAGTCACATGACCACTAGCCCTCACTAGTCCACACATCATGGTCTGGTGGGGAAAGCACAGTGCTTGGCCGTCAGAGGAGAATGAAGCAGAGTACTTTCCCTTCACTTAACCAAGAGGCCTGAACCACCCAGAGGGGGACACTAGTGAACCCAGAATACTTTATCCAATCTAACCCCTATACCCATGTGAGGCTTAGCCCATTATGATCCAATAACTATGGACCTCTGTCTGTGGTTGGAAACAGCGAAGCTGGGATTTGAACACCCATCTGCATGACACAGAGATGCACTGAACATCGCCTTAAACCCCTACGCCACTGGAGGCATCCGCATTCCTGTTGATGAGACCCCAGGAAGACCCAATAAGGTGGTTCCGGTGATATCAGCACAGCGAATGGCTACTCAAGAGCACAGCTCCTCCAAGAATCAACATCTTCTGCCCCAAAAACTATTCAAGTAATATTTGTTTTTACTTATAAAATAAAAATAAATGATTCCCTTATCAGTCCCGCAAGGGGAAATTTGTTCTCTGCATTTTTGACCCAACCTATTGTATAGGAGCAGTGAGCTGCCAGCATATGGCGCTCGGGGAGCATTTTAGGGGTTACGTGTCTTGCTCAAGAACACCTCGACATGCTGTATGCAGGGCCGGGAATCGAACCTGCAACCTTCTGATTGCCAGGCGACCGCTCTACCCACTGAGCTATGCCGCCCTCCATGACCATTATATATGGTCAAAAATATCTGGAGCAAACAGGGGAATGAGAATCAGGCTCCTCATCCATCTGCCCATTTGTCCACATTGTACACATGATGAATCTTGGCTTGATGGCTTAATCTGGCCTGTTTGCACTTTGGATATTCATTGATTAGTACCTTCACTATGAAGGAGGTAATCATTATTATTACAGTTTTACCTTTTGTAACTCAACCACTATTCTGTTATCCTGATCATGTTGTATGCTGTAAATTGTGACTTATTCTGTGTACACAACATCCATTGCACATCTTAGGAGAGAGATTCCTCCTCTTTTGCTCTCCCTGAGGTTTCTACCCATTTTCTCCCAGTCACCTTCAACAGCACAGTGGTGGAGAGAGTGGAAAACTTCAAATATCTGGTTAACATCCACAAAGACCTGACATGGACCAGCCACTCTACCTCTGTTGTTAAAAGGGCCCAACAGCATCTGTATGGCCTCAAACAAAACAAAATTTGGCCTTAGGTCTCAACTCATCAGGGATTTTTACCAGGACACCATAGAGAGCCTGCTGATAAGCCGTTTCACTGGCTGATATAGCAACTATACCAGCAAGGACCACAAAGCCCTAGGTAGGGTAATGCACAGAGCCTAGGACATTGTTTTTTGGGGCTGAGCCCGGCCGGGCTCCGTAGCAAACTCAGCCACCAGGCACTCACTGACGGACCCTCCGTCTAGGCGTGGCTCTAGATGAGGGCCCCAGGCTTCCTCCGTCTTGAACCATTCTTAGTCTAGTCCCTCACCTGACACCAATTTGCCATAGGAGACCCTAGCAGGAGCACAAGTCTCCAGACAACATAGCTCTCAGATTCATAGAGACACTCAAACCTCTACACCACAATAAGGTGATGGATCCTTGGAGAGGATCATTCTGTGTGAACCCCCTAAAATCTCTGTTCCTTTACGAAGGAGCAGGGTACTTCACATACTGGACTGAGAGCTGAGGAAGACATTCAGTGGAATATTGAAACATACTTATGTATTTGTTTTAAACATATGTACAGATGACCCGATTGAACTATTTTGACCTCGTTGACTACCTAGATTATTGAGCCGGATAAGATGAGAAACAGCTTCTTTCTTCAGGCCATAAGACTTCTTAATAAATAACATGCACGTAAACCTAAGCGCAACCGTGGCATCTTCACAATATCCGATTATCACCTGTGTAATATCTTCGACTACTGATTATATATGATGCACCATTACTGCCTTTTATGCATGATCAATTGATTTCTACTCTTACCTATGCCTATTTCCGTTATACCTTTTGCTTTATGTTTTTGCTTTATATGTATGTATATGTATTCACGCCTCCCATTATATATCTATATTTTATCTTCAAATTTTAAAAGATATAAAAAACTGCTTTATTGGCATGATGTAAAGGTTCTACAAATTACCAGTATCTTTATCTCATGTTTCTGTATGGAGTCTAATAGCCTTAGAATTTTACATGATATACTTGTACAATCGAAGTGACAATAAACACCTTGAATCCAACTCCATTGTATCAGAGAAGACAGATCTCTCTTCAGCTGTTTTCCCTAAAACTCAGCAACTAACATCAAAACAATCTAGATGGATAAATAGAACTACAGGTAAGGAGAAAAATGGTTTATTTCTTAGTTTGGGGTGGACTACCCCTTTAAGGATAAACAGAACTAAAGGGGGAGTAATAGCTGATCATCAGAAAACAGAGTGTGGGTGTAAAAGTAAGCAATTATTAAGGTTGAAAATGTATATACAAAAAAGCACATAAATTACCTTGCCACCCATAGAACAGAGACCAGCTTTGCACCTCTTTTTTTGGCTAGATCCCACGATGCCTGATGACCGTTCTTGAAGACAACATGGGTGATTTGTTTATTAAATGTTTTGGATACCTGTGAAAGTGATAGAAGATAGGAATATCACAACCATCTTACACACTACATACTAGGGATACAACAGTACACATTATATTGTTAAAGTCTTCCGTATGGCTCCCCTATGGTTTAATACATACACACGTGAACCACAGTATAATGACATGCCTGTCGTTTTCCTATAATTTCTAAACGTCATTTAGGGTGTTACCAATTACACACGAGATCCACAGAACATCTTTAAGCACATATCCAAATTTCCTTTGAGCCTATCGGTATGTAAATATGGACTGAAGAGGGCAAACTACAAACAAATATTCTCAGCTCTAATGTTAAAGTGGTGAGCACTAGCGAGACAGAAAAACAAATTTGAAGAGGCTTTGCCGTCTCAAATTCACTGTGCGGGAATATTTTGGAATTAGTATTCAATAAAATGAAAAGAATAAAAGGAATGTAATGAACATACAGTCTTACAGCCATAATTTTGCCACTGTCAACTACAAGCAGAAACACCTCTTTTACATCTCTTTGACATTGCTATCACCCAGCTGTATGTCTTGCAAGTGGAACAAGGAGAGTCCACATATCAACGATAACATAGGATTCTTTTGCTGCTGCCCTTCAACTACAATTTGCTACAAATTCAGAAGAAAATAACTAAAGTAGCATTTATAGCCAAAGATTACTAGCCATATTCAGTGGTTAAAAGACCCATTTTTATGTGTCAGGATTAGTCCCCAGTTCGTGGTAGTGGACACGAACATAGATGGCGTTTGGGGGATTAAGGCCAGATGCCCCATGATGGATTTGAACCAACTGCCTCTGATTTGTCAGTTCCCGAAGCAAGTGTACAAACTACTGAGCTGCTGTGGCCCCTCACCAGCCATATTCGGTGGTTAACTACCGAATTTCATCACCTGGTGAAATATTTTTAACCACATTACAATATTCCCTCCTGCACACGTTAGCAGCAAAGTAGTTACCGAACATGAAATATCACAGAGGAATTGAAACGAATAGACTCGCATGCTATGTAGAGTCAATTCAAGTTGATTTCATTTGTTTGCCCATTATAACAAATTAACAATTTGCCTCAGTGTAGTTTATATTACAGTCTCAAAGTAAAGCAACAGATATCTCACATCTTCTATAGGGTAAGAGCTGGATGCACTTTTTTTAACAATATTGCCTATATAAATATTCATCCATCCATCGTCAACCGCTTATCCGAAATCAGGTCGCGGGGGAACTGGAGCCTATCTCCGTTCTCATTGGGCGAATGGCGGGGTACACCCTCTATAGGTCCCCAGTCTATCACAGTGCAGAGCAGTTAGGGGAACCGTGTCTTGCTCAAGGACACCTCGACACGCTTCTCTACAGGACCGGGGATCAAACCTGCAACCTTCCGATCGCCAGGCGACCGCTCTACCCACTGAGCCATGCCGCCCCCTATATAAATATGTAACCCGTTTATTTAGGATATAGATGACAAAGCACCTACATATTGTCAAGCTAAGAAGCCTTTTTAGTTTTAATGGTTTTTTCCCTTTGATTTCAAACAGTAGAGATAGTAACTAGACCTAGACTGTCATGCTGTAATTTTTCTAAATGTAGTTTTATTTGTCTATAGGCAAAATAAAGAATTCATTATCAAAATGCAATATGCTTTTAAAAACGTATTTATATGCAGAATTCTATGTAGATGTCACCATTCGATGTACCGCACAAGGTTATAGCTTCAAGTTAACTTTCATCTGTACTCCCTTGGCTGGTGTAATCAGGGAATCACTATATATAAACTGACCTCTTTTTCTCGAGAGTAGACAACGCAAAGATATACTGAGGACACAACAATTATGCTAACAAGACATACAAAACTACTAACAAACAACCCATAAAAATATAAAACTACACCATAACAATTTACAAAAATGAAAATGCTTGTTCATAAAGCTAGATAGATACTGAAACTGTACCGTGGCCCGAAAACCGTGGGCCCTATGTACCGTTGCATCCCAATTACAGTTAGACAAACTGACGTATCTAATTGTATTTAATAAATACACTTCAAACTATAAATACAATAAATGGGTGTATATCTGTTAATTTACCCGGGCCCCCATTTCCTGGAGCTGCTTGATGAATGGTTTTGAGTAGTTTTCATTTTTCGCTGATGACCAGACATCGACATATGCAAAGACATCTGAAAACACAAGCACGGGTATTAAAACTAATTGCAAACGTTACACAATTTGAGACACAATTTGATACGGATGAGACCAGGAGCTGCTATACATGGGTTAACACCTAACTCGATCTCTTACCTTCCAAGATAGTTGAAGAATTGTGGCCTGCCATTGTTATTCTGATCCAAATTTACCTATAAAAAAGATAGATACGTGCACTCTTGTGGGATCAATGCCCAGTTGTCTAGATATTAATGAGACTTTTCTAGAGAGGGACTGCTGAAAGCTAACATTATCCCATTTACAACACAATTTAATTTGATACCAACTTTACTCACGTTTGCAAAATACTGCACTTGAATAAATAATTACAGGTTAAATCTACTGATAAATAATGAGCTTGAAAGCTCATGTTAGGTTTTAAAAAATAGAGATAAAGTCAGGTCTCGTAAACTAACATCAAAGTTGCAATGATTAATGCTAATATTTGTTAGCATGTGCTGGTGAACTGCCACTGTAGTTTATACTCACCAGCGGTAGTTGTCGATAGATGCAAACATGGATTTATACAAACGTGTATTTATACATTAAAAATATATTCTGACATGGAAAGAGACTGAATTTACTGCCACCAATTAAGGACAAACAATTACGTTAAAAAGTGTTCGCCTGAAAGAGATGTGAATTTCGCGGTTGTAGGTTGTAACGTGATGTATTCTGGGAAATATGTTGCGTCATCGATTGAAAGGGCTCAACACCGCGCCCCCTTTTAGCCTTTTTTTAAAAGTATATTAATGGATGATCTAGACCAGGCACTCGTAATGTCAGTCCCAATCACGGATAAAAGGGGAGCTCAACAGCGTCCCATCTTTACTGTAAACAGCTTGGATGGTTCCGTTTTTCCCTCCTGAAGTGCCGGACGGTTTTCCAGAAGCTTTTTGGTGCTGACCTAAAGTCCTTCTCCATGGCTTCTCTGAACTCCACCCACACTCGCTGCCTTGTCTCTTTCACTGCTGAGGCTGTTGTCCTTCAGGCCTGTAGGTACCATGCAACTGTCTCTGGAGTCTCCCAGGATAACTTATCCCAGAAGGCCTCCTTCTTCAATCGGACGGCTTCCCTTCCTGCTGGTGTCCACCAGGGTGTTGGTGGGTTACTGCCCCATGAGGCCCCTATGACCTTGAGACCACAGCTCACAGTTGAAGCTTCAGCAATGGAAGCTTTGAACATCGCCAACTCTGGTTCAAGGACCCCAACCTCTACAGGGATGCTAGAAAAGCTCTGCTGGAGGGGGGAGTTGAAGGTCTTCTTGGACAGAGGCCTCCTCCAAGCGTTCCCAGTTCACCTATATATTTGGGCTTACCAGGTCTGTCCTGAGGCTTCCCTCTCCACCTGATCAACTCACCACCAGATGGTGGTCAGTTTACAGGTCAACTCATCTCTTCACCTGAGTGTCCAAAATAAGTGGCATTAAATCACACGACGACACCATAACAAAATCTATCATTGACCTTTGACCTATGGTGCCCGGTTACCATGTACACTTATGAGCATCCTTGAGTTCCAATATGATGTTTTTAATGGACAATCCATGAGTAGCACAGAAGTCCAATAAAGCCCCACTCAGGTTCAGATCAGGGAGGCCGTTCCTCCCAATTACACCCCTCCAAGTGTCTCTATCATTACCCACATGTGCATTGAAATCTCCCAGTAAGACCACAGAGTACCCTACAGGAGCTCCATGCAGGATTTCATTCAGGGTCTCCAAAAAGGTTGAATACTCTGGTGTACTGTTTGGTGCAAAGGCACAGACAACAGTCTGAGTTTTCCCTCCCATAATTTTAAAGTGTAGGGACATGACTCTCTCGTCCATATGGTTAAATTCCAATATATCGGACAACAACAACACTCTTCCATCAGAAGAACAAATTTAAAACAACCTGTACGCACCCTTGTTCTAACATCTGGCTCATCGTTGACTACATTATCATCCATCAAATAGACCAATGTGAGGAACTTAACACCAGAGCGATGATCAATGCAGATGGCTGCAGGACTGACCATCACCTTATCCGCTCCACCCTGTCCATCCATCATACCCAGAAAAGAAATGTGCAGAAAAAGCAGCCTCGAACCGCTTACTGATGCCTCCCCTTGTCAGTTCAAGGCCATGTCACTGCATCATTACCCAACAGCACTCAAATGATATTGAAGCCCACCTGGATATGCTACGGGACTGCAATCACCGGCACCCATAAAACAACTCTAGGACATAGATTGAAAGACCGGCACCATGACTGGTGTGATGAGAATGATCTGGAAATCCAGCAGTTACTCAACATCAAGAGCCAGCCCTTCTTTTACCGCCTGGAAGAATGACATCAACTGCCAATATAAATGAACCAGTGGTGAGTAAAAGAGGCCCTTGAGATCCAGCACTCCAGGGATATCAGAGGGTTCTTCTAAAGCATATACGGTCCCCCCTGTTGTGTCTTCGCGGGTTTCTACTGTAAAGTACCTGGTCGTGTCGAAGGACACACAGACACGTCCTGATAGTCTGAACTGAACTGGGTTACTGCTAATCACTCTCCTTCGTGGGCCAAGTCACTATATGCTAGGCAGTACAGCGCCCACTGGTGGTGCGGGTACAAAATAGCCGAGACATCACACTGTCATCTGAGCCCCCCTTTACTCTGAAGACAGGTACACGGTGCTGCCAGACGAGTAAGTCAGAGAGAGATGGCCAGACCGAACCTTTACATGGAGACCCTGGCCCTGCCATGGATGTACTCCAAAAACTCCCTCGGCTACCCAGAGGATGATAGTAGAGCTGCCTAGTCCAGGGGCAGTCCAGGGGGCCAATCATCCATCCACCCATCCATGGTCAACCGCATATCCGAAATCGGGTCGTGGGGGAACTGGAGCCTATCTCAGTTCTCATTGGGCGAAAGGCGGGGTACACCCTGTATAGGTCACCAGTCTATCACAGGGCAGAGCAGTTAGGGGAACAGTGTCTTGCTCAAGGACACCTCGACATGCTTCTCTGCAGGACCGGGGATCAAACCTGCAACCTTCTGATCACCAGGTGACCGCTCTACCCACTGAGCCATGCTGCCACTTCTAGATTATCATCATTTTATATAATGATTTTTTATCTGTTTTAATTCTGTTATCCCCTCAGTGTTGTATGCTGTAAATTATATTTTGTTCTGTATGTACAACATCCATTGCATGTCCGTCCATCCTGGGAGAGAGATCCCTCCTGTGTTGCTCTCCGTAAGGTGTCTTCCTATTCTTTTCTCAAGGGGGTTGTTCCTTATCTGATGTGAGGGTGTAAGGACAGGATATAATGTTGATGTAAAACCCATTGAGGCAAATGTGTAATTTGTGATGATGGGCCATACAAATTGAATTGACTTGCCCTGACTTGACCTAAATGGGTCAAACCAACAATGCACTTCCAGGCACGCCTGTCTTACCACCACATATACTACTATAATCATTCAAAATCATTTCAGGGAAGCTTAAATGTTGGCCTGTTTAGTACTCTATGAAATTTTACTTATTTAATGGACCCCATTCAGATTTTTATATTTCCATCACATTCTGATGTGTCACATCAGATGATAGCTTCAAGGTATTTCACATCTCCAGTACCTGTATGTGTTTTTGATGGTGGGAGGAAATGGCAGCACCTAAAGGAAACCCTCATAGACATGGGAAAATATGGAAACTCCACACAGAAAGGACCTGGTACAGGATTTAAAGCCAGGGCCTTCTTGTTGTGAGGCAACAGTGCTGATGACTGTGATGCCGTGCCGTATCACTGTCAAAGACAGTAGCAGGCTGTGATGAAAAAAATGATGGTCATACCGAAATATTGAAATTGTTTTCCTTTGTAATTTTTTATTGTTGACGCTAAAAGCTAAAAGAATTGCAGTGCAAATAAATAAATGTGTAAACAATCATTCTGGGTACTATGGCCTGAGGGAATTAGACCAAAGTAATCATAGAAGACATTATAAATAACATGAGTTAATAATAGCCCCGGACTGGTTGGCAACACTAAACACAACACATGGTCATCATGGGGTCATGGTGCTTGGGCAGGCTCACCACTCTCCTCTACAGAAGCACTGGAGGGACCTGAACCATGTGAACCCTGGTTCAAGAGCTACATCATTTCTCCTCTAGCCTGTGCACTTAAAGGTCCATAAAAATCCCAAATGCATAGATTTTTTTCCCATTTCAGATTCCTGTAACCTCTCATTATATGTATCAACAAATCATAAATAATGCACTAGCAAATGCTGTTAGATAGAGGTGGTCAATACTGAATTAAGTGGCAAAACCGAACATTACAAAAAAGGAAATAAGAATCCTTGCTGGGAAGTGACTACACAAAACCCCTGTGTGGTGCTCCAATGTTAATTACTTTCTCTATCAACCAAACTATAGTGGCTGACCGCTGTGCACTTCTCCCACATAATGAGAAAGTCAGTCAGACAGACATCCCAAACCCTTAAAGGACCCTGAACAGCCACATCGTAGACAGCCCATTATTAACAGGACAAAATCAAGACCAACAGTTGGGTAAATTCCTGTGGCCCTCTTGTCAGAAGAGATTCTGTACCAGCAGCTCCTACTCCCCATTATAAAGATCACATCTCATTTTCAGCTAGATGGCAATGTCAACATTCAAGCACTTAAGACAAAATCTCCCCTGTAAAGGTCACCAATTTGAATATATATATATATACATATATATATATATATACATATATATATATATATATATATGTATGTATATATATATATATGTATATATATATATGTATATA
>OMLC01102275.1:2385-14576 GCA_900302585.1 Regalecus glesne | reverse complement strand
GGACATGTCGCTGCCAGACAGTGGTTACACATCTGGATATTGAGGTTAAGAAAGTGAGGAAACCACCAATAATTAATGTTACTCAACTGACAGCAAAAAAAAAACTACCTCTAAAGACCAAGGCCCAGCTCCGCATACTGACAACAGAGGCTCGGGTTTTAAGAGGATGAGTGGCAGATATGATGTGGACGGTGGAGTCGTAGAGCTGCAGGTAAACGAACCAAACCTTCCCTTTCCCCCTCCGAGCTGACCTCTGCTGAGCAACAGAACATCATAAATGCGTCATCAGAGCCGCTGACTGGGTCTAAAAATATCTTTATTTTCAATACTAAAACATCAAGGCCACGGCAGCCTCTTTTTGAAGTCATCACGGGTTCATCAGACGGAGGGAAACTCGGTTAACTTCATAAAACCCCCTGTGCACACAGCAGACGCACGGATGAGACACATGCATAACAGCAACAGTGACATGAACATGAAAACACGAGTCCAAACGACAGTCCCATAAGGTGTCAGGAAGCAGGAGGACACGTGACTCCGCTTGGCATCTCCTATCTAAACACACACACACACACCACCCGCTGTTCCAGGTGTCAATTCAGCAGACAGGCCTCCAATGGAGACATGAGTTTAGATTCCGATGGGTCCATATAGAGAATGTGGGTGGGAGGTGTTAGGGTGCTGTCACTTCCTGCACTCCTCCGTGTTGTCAGGCTCCTTCTCTTGCCTTTCGCGCTCTCTTCTCATCTCTTTCAGCTCTTGTCTGTACTTCCGCTCAATGAAGCGCTTCTGATGAGCCATCTGCGGGAAGTTATCTAGTGCAGGGAGAAAAAGAGTGAGACAACAGAGAGGAAGCAGACCAAGGACAACAGAGAGAGAGAGAGAGAGAGAGATGGAAGATCAGTCACCGTGCAGGTGAACACAACCATTTAGGCTTCAAATTGCTCAGATTAGTTTGTTGTGCTGAGCTGATGCACTGTCACTTTAAGTCAAATGAAGGTAAATGGCGTCGCTCCAGCCATGATGTTGTCTTCATTAATGGCAGAGCAACATGACATGACGCAGGCCTCGTTCAAGCTTGTAGGTCTGATAACGTCATTACTAGAGAATGTCTCTAAACAGGATCTGTGATGACATGATGACCCAACACAATGAAAACAGCATGTGGGGAATGTGTGCGGCTCTACATCAACACACACACACACACACATACTTTCTCATCCAGCTGCCGTTGAGGCTGCTCCGCGCCTGAACTGCCAGGCTCTTTCTACAGAGCCCTCTCTTAATGGTGACATTCACTTTCTATTGTTCCTCAATCCAGCCTTCCTGTTAGACTGGCTACAGATGTGCAGCATAGCCTGGTTCATGGAACAGGAACTACCTCAATCACGGACGACATTACAATAAAGAAACCAGTCAAACACTCAGTTGAGGGTCGAAGGCCTTGGACGCAAAGTGGGTCAGACAATAGCTTCACTGTCAGAACGCTGTCAGAACTCGTGGCCCAAAGGGGCAACATACTAAAATGCTTTCAAACATGACACATACCTTGATCTGGCCTCTCTCTCTCTACCATGGAGCCACAGAACTCATCCAATAACAAATTCAAAACAGACTAATCGGGGAGGGATGGAATATCCAGAGCAGAAGCCAAGGCAGCATTAGAGAGTGGTGAAGGGACCCTTATATCAAATAAAATATTTTACACACTCACACTAAACACAAGCAAGCACTGCCTAATTCAATTCACCCTCAATGATCGAGTGGCGCTCAGTAAGCCTTGAAGGAAGAAAACCACATTTTCCTGTTAAAATATGGAAATCAGCAGCATTTCTCCTTTAGAGAAGAGAAAAAATAGCTCCGGCCATTTACATTGTTTAACAGGCTAAACAAAGAATGTGTCAGAAGTGTGGGACCGCTGAGGAATGCATAAGGCCTTTCATTTAGTCCAACACTCCTCTGAGTGTGTGTGTGTAGCAGAACACAGGAGGCTTTGTGTTAGGCCGTTTGCTAAGACATATTGAGAATTCTCCACCGTCCAGGCGTTCCGTGGAAAAGGACCCTGGAGAAGCCTCTTCTCCTGCATGCAGATTAGCACCAGTTAAGGCTGGCTAGCACCCGCGCCGTGTTCTAACACTGTTGTTTTTGTTTATCCACGACTCAGTGGTTCTCCTCTGAAGGATGTATACTGCTCTCCTGTGAGGGGGTCTACTTTACCCTGTTCGGAAGGGGTGCTAATCAAATACAGTGTGACTCAGGAGGGGTGGCCGTGTCAAATGTCCCCCGTGTGTGTATGTGTGTGTGGGGTCGACATTCGCATGGTAAGCCTCGCTGTGGCCCCAACGATGCTGAGATGCATGCTCACACAGCAGACATAGGCAGAATCTCCGATGAGGGATCAGCACCTGCTCTCTGCCATCTTTTGTTTTTTACATTCGTTTCCTGCTGGCTCATCTCAGGATGTAGGTACACACTAGTGTATCTCTGCACTTTAAGTGTTTACTATTCAGCAGGAAGCCACAGTGATGAAACCCTTCCACCATGGACTTGGCTAGCTGAGTCAATCACCTCCTGCTCACCCACATCCCTCCAGTCACTGAGCCAACCGAGTGGCGTCACAGCGGTGTGGATGTTGGGGGATTTTTCTGCATGTCAAAGGGCAAACAAAAGGGGCTGAGGCAGTGAATTGAGGTCCTCCATACTGTACATTACTTTGCCTCTATCCACCAGATGCTTTCATCCAGAGATTAAGGAGGTTTAGAGGGAACTAAAGAGAGAGACAGGGAGGAAGAGAGTCAAGTCCCCTTCAAGCTACTGGAAAAGCTGTCTCTGCCCTCTTCAGGATATATGGCATTGTTTGGGAAACAAGAGCTTGCAGGGTGGCGTGTTGATGTGCGTGTGTATTAAGAGAAAGAAAGCACTGAGAGGAACCGGAGGCGTCGAGCAGCATCACTAATACTCTCCGTGTTGCTCTAAGAGGATGACTGACAAACAGTTGACCTGGTGCCATGCATATTGGATGTGATCTCAAGATGGAACAGTGTAGGAAAAATCCATACACAGAGAAACCCCACACCTACACCCAACCAGCTCTTTCTGGTACCCGTCTCTTCTCAGTTCCATTTGTTTGCAACCATGCTTCCTTGGGTCTGGGGCCTTGGTTAACATTTAATCCTGCTTTGACAGATACAGGCAGAAGACTGTCAAAGTGAGAACCATCAAGTAATGAAAAGTGAATCAGCCCAGCCACCAATGGATTGTCTATGGGGAGTGCATGCACACACTATCGGTGGGGCTTCGGCCATCTCTCTAATGAGCCTTGAGCTGTCGAGGCGAACACATGGGACCCGTTTCCTCACCTGTCAAACACTGCTGGAGCCGCCCATTCTGTCAGTCGGGCAAAATAAGCTTCAGCTCAACAGCAACAAAGAACAAGAACAAGAAAAAAAATCCCCAGAACTGGAGAGCTCCTTAAATAAAACATGGAAACTGATCTCGGCATGGCATAGCGAGGGGAGGCGTCTTCAAGTCGATCCCGGGGTAATACACGGTCAGGGCTGTAGAACAAGAGGAGGGAGCATGTAGCCGGGACTGCAGACAGACGGGGCCAAAGACACAATCGATGAGGAATTACATGATGCCGGGGCTAATGTCCTTGATTAGTCTTGCTATGGGTACAGATGAAACGAGGCCCCTAAACAATCACATGGGAGATAACACAGCTCGGCTCGCCATCACGGTCCCGAGCAGAGCACATTACACGAGCTCTTGGTCAGGAGATGTGCACAGCTTCCTGTGGAGATTAACCTTGCAAGGACAAAAGGGCCATTCAAGTTGAACATGAATGCAATCATCAATGTTTCCTCTGTGAGGATATCAAGGCTGCTGTGTGGGAGGACTCATTGCAGCATGATGCATTCCCGTATGTAAGAGATGGAAGAGCCGGGAGGTGAAATCTTATGGTCGTCTAAATGGTGGTCTCAAAGCTGATGAGACATCAGACAGTGCGGACCAACTGACTGGAAAAAGGCAAAAACCCTAGCTGGTAACTGGTGGTATCCTGTATGATCCCAGTGAGCCACTGTGTCTGACGGCGTACCACACACTTGCTGGGATAATTAATCAAAAACAACATGTGGCAGAACTCGAGGCTCTGCACTCAGGAGCATTAGCTGAAAGCCAAAGGTGAGACCAGTTTGGCTATGGCCCGGATATGTGCACGGATTTGACATCAGGCAGGATTAAAGGTAAATGATAACACAAAGTCAAACAAGGGGGCAACCAGAAGTGGAAGTGTTTTACGCTGGAAGAGGAATGAGGGCTGGTGGAGATGATTTTAAATTAACTGACCTTTTAAAAAGGCATCGCTAATCTAGTCACACGAAACGGCAATTTATGAGGGGGGAAATGTTCATTTACTAGCAATGAGCATCTATCAATCATGATGACAGAGCTGTACACCAGGGAGAGGAAATGGAGAGAACTGAGTCAGGGGGAAGACACGAGACAGCGAGAGAAATAGAGCCTGTGCACTGAACTACACCAAGTGGTGATGATGGAGGGAGGGGAGAATGTCGGAGAGAGAGATGGAACAAATTGTGGGGAAGCAGAAGGTAGAAGGTCATAGAGGGAGGCGACAGAGAGCAGACGGCAGGCGAGAGCGAGACAGAAAGGGAGAAACTATGGGCTTAAAATAATAAAGCGCTACCACTAATGTTTCATAAAAATCAAGAACCTGGTCGCACAAACAGTATCAATCACAAGTGGCTTGGGGCCTCATTTCTGGGGTGAATGAAATCAAAGTTTGACCCCACCAACCTCGACAAGTTCCACTGGCCCGCTCCGCAAAAACCATTTGTGTCCACCTCTGGCTAATTAGTTGAGCTAAAGAACAAATTGTTCTTTTGATTTATGTGCTGGCCAGATGGGAAGCAAGCAAGCAAGCCGGAGAAAAAAATAAATTAACATTACACCGGCTCACATACTTGTCTCTTTCATTGAGCTGCAGCTAATGCACTCTATTATGCATGCACATACTTATACGTTGGAGAGGAAATGATGGCGATCGCTGGTGGCCATGTATCTAAACCCTCTGAAACTGTGGCTTTACTTGGCAGTGAGTGAGACGTTGTAAAATGTCTAACCTGCACTTCAGTGTTCTCCTTAAGTGCTGGCTAACACCCACAGGAAAAGGAGCCAAGGAGCAAAGAGATATACAGGGGACATGTCAGCTGCACTCCACTCCTGTCTGGAGAGGTGCTGAAGAGGCCCTGGAGAAGCAACACCTCACTCTGGTGGCTTCAAAACACTCAGCAAATGATGGGGAATATTTCTCTAGGCGCTCCATCCAAATTTGCCACCATTTTCCCCAAGAACACTGATATGGTTGAGGGTGCAATGCCTCCCCCACGTGGGTGGCTTTTTGGTTGTGGTTGTACATGGCTGACTGGGTCTCATGCCTGTACTCTGGGCTAGCACTTCAAACAGGCTAGCATCGTATAAGGAGCAGCCAAGTGACTGGTCAGGCCACAGGTCTCTGCCAGCCATCTTGCATACTGTACGGCCAAGGCTAATATTAAGCATGGAGGCAAGGTGCATGAAAAGGCTTAAAGTGTTTGGGTCTATTTAAAGCAAAAGAGCTTGTGTGTCGAGAGAGTTGGGGAGTCTGATGTCCCCAAATAACTTACATTTTTCCAGTGCATCCATCGCAGCTCCCATTTCTGCCTGTTGGATGCTGGAAAGAAAACAGAGACAGAGACAGAGAGGGGAAGGGGGGAGAGGTCTTTAGCATATTCAGAACAACCCTTTATGGAAATTCAAAGAAAAATGGGCCAAATATTGAAGGATTATCGAGGCTTTTCCCCCCTTCTCCTTTCCCTGTGAAAAAGCCTTTTTTTCCATGACAATCCAGGTACCACAACACCCATCTCTGAAAAGTAAGCCCATAGTGTGCCAGGCATCCTCTGTGTGCCTGCCTCCCAGCATCCCTCACTAGATATTATGTATCACCTGATCATTTCCTGATGGAGGGGGAGGGTTGGAATAGCAGCATACCAAAAAACAGTAAGCTGTAAGAGATCCTATGGAAGGGGCAAACTTAACGCCAGCTTAGCACGCGCAAGGGCTCTTTCAAGTGCGGGGCTGTCGTGGAGTGAGTGTGTGTGTGTGTGTGTGTGTGTGTGTGTGTGTGTGTGAATGCTGGCTTGCAGAGGGAGGGTGTTTCCACACAGAGAAGGGGCTGAGCAATGTTTGATGGATTTAGCTTTCAATTCTCTCCGGCTCAGTTGCAGCTTTTTACCACCAAGCCTCTCTGAAAGGCCTTCCACACGTCAATTCACTTCCATTTTTCCTCTCTTATTTCCTCTCTCTCTACCTGCTATGCCGTATAAAGAAAACCTAAACGTGCCCCCTCGCAAATGGGGCTGGTTCACTTCTACAGCGTCTCCATCCGCACATCAACAATGCTGACCGCCAAGCCTGGTCCTATCAGACAGTGAATCCAATTCGAGATTGAACAGGACCACTCAGAGCAGAACAGTTCCCCTTAATAACACACAGAGACACATACAAATCCTGGTCAATACCGCGGAGGTCAATGCAATAACCAGAAAGTTCATCTCCAGGGAATACTGTCTGGCCTCACTGTAAAGGCTGACAGAGTTATTACCATGGTTTAAACAGACATCTTGGATTGAAATGTGACATTCTCAGTCCTCTCCACACAAGGAGATCCCCACAATTAGTGCCCA
This sequence comes from Regalecus glesne, assembly GCA_900302585.1. NCBI lineage: Eukaryota > Metazoa > Chordata > Actinopteri > Lampriformes > Regalecidae > Regalecus > Regalecus glesne. The sequence goes on along the minus strand of OMLC01102275.1, from coordinate 7,827 downwards.
CATTGTGAGGTGTACACGGACTTAGATGGAGTTTGGGGGATTAAGGCAGGATGCCCTTCCTGACACCCGGCGATGGGTTTGAACCTGAAGCCTCTGGCAAGAAAGTGCACGCTCTACTACACTGAAGCATGGAAGCCTTATTCGATAAGAAAGTAAAATCTCTATGAACATGCCAGTGTAGCCCACAGCCCACCGGGTCACTCAAATGTCTTCAGAATCCGACCATTCACTTCAAAGTCATCTTGTTTGATGGACAAACAGATAAGTGGGTAAATGTAGAACCTCTCTGGCACATTACCCCCGTCTGCACTGTCATAGGATCTGGGAGGGGTGCCATGTTTTCCAGAGCTACTCTCTGGTACATGGTGATATCTGCAGAACACGACATATCAATAATGAGTCGATTCATTTTCATTCTACATAATGCCTTTCCCAATACAGATGGCTGACACCTGCTTAATTACTATAATAAACACCATCAATACAGTGCAAACATTGTTCTTGACATCATTAGTGGTGATGTAGTGAGGAAGGGATGGGGGGATGTCAGGGGGGTGTCTAATTCCAGTCAGGTTGTATTGTATGACACCCACCTTGGACCTTTACCGCAGCCGATGCGCTCTCCTTTGAAGTATACCGCCACGGTGTAAGTCCTGGCGTGCGACGGACCCACTGTCTGCAGGGTCCTGCAAATTCAAACACAGAAACGGGATGAGAGGCCACAAGGAGGAGGACGAAGAAGAGGAGGAGAGGTGGGTGGGCAGAGAGAAGAAGAATGCTTTCACACAGGAGGGAGCTCAAGGACGCTCCATGACATCGTCCTCTACAGAATAACACAGAAACGGGGGACAAAAGGTTTTCAATTGGAGCAAATCTAATTCATGTGAGAAGGACAGGCTGGATTCACTGACATGTTTCCATGGTGAGTTCACAAGTAGTCTTACAAGAACACACGCATGCACACAGACCTTACATGAACACATACACAACACCTTACCATCATCCTCAGATGTCAGCATCTGTGTCTGGCAACCAATATGATATGTGGGGGGAGGACTCAAAACTAAAGAAGTGGTAGAGCCAGAGGCTGTGGTCTCTGGAGTGCAGAGAGGTCCACTTTCTGTGTCACCATCAGTCCCTATGGCATGAGGCTGGACACGGACCTGATGGAGCTCAGGGATCCTTGAGCCAGATGCGCTCAAGGTGTCCTACTGATGTCCCACAGTAGGTTTGAACCCGCACCCTCTGGCTTGTCAGTTCCTGACGCATGCGGTCTATGACTGAGCTCTCATGGCCCCCTAACCCTAACAGTCTGAAAAGGACAGGGGAGGTTACAGAGAAGGGACTCCTAACATGAGACACCGCGACTGCGAAAACGTTCAAGAAACATGGAGCAAAAAGAAGTCAGTGATGACATGCTTGGTTTGTTATACAACAGGGGACACGTGTGGTACAAGCCAGCAGACGAAAATCTTGGGGAGTTGTTTGAAATGCTAACATTTGCATAAACACCCCATGCCCAAGCTGCAAGGCGCCTAAATTATTCACAGACAATTTACTTATTTCAGGAGACCAATCCATTTTTAATGCAATGTGGTCACTTAGGGCACTCCATCAATAATTCACAACCCCCACACCCTCATCACCCCGACCCCCACTTCTCAGTTACAAATGAACGCGCTCATGGGCTGCATGGAGCCAACAGGACCTGCTGCACACCCCGGCCAAGCCTCAACAGTGAGCGGACCACTTGGAATTAACTTCTCGCACAAATAACAAAATGTACCACAAAGGAAAGAGAAATAATTCTATCAATTAAAAACACAACTATGAGGTTTGAAATGTGAACAATCTGCTTGCAAGCGGTACTGAACTCCAGAGACAAGCGGTTATGTTGCTTGGTAAAATGTGAACTTCCTCTAACTCTCTGTCTTTTAGCTGTCCCACACACGTGCATAGAGGAAGAAGAGGGCAGCGTGCAGAGGAGAGCAGGCACTGTGGAAGGTCCACACGGCTTCTGCTAGCACTGCGTCAGAGGACTACGAATTCTCCCACTTGGTGATTCACAATCTGCAGTCCCAACAACCTCAGAGCATGTGAGTGTCCGTGTTGGTCCGTGTGTGCATGAGGTTGTGTAAATGTCATTTTATGCAGGTATTATTGTGTGCGCCATTGAAATGAGCATTCATGTGTACAGTGCAAGTGTGTGGAGGTGTTGGCCTGTTCAAACATGTTGCTGTTCATTATTGTTTGTGAATACATGTCTCGCTGTGTGTCTTCAAGAGTGTGTTAGTGTGTCTATATCTTATCATATGTGTCTTGGTATGTGATGGTTTTTGTCTTTACAGGTGTCCCTATGTGGGTGAGTATTTGGGTCTTCTCCCATGTGAAGTGAGTGTTTTACTGCCACATGACCATGGCTGGTGGAATCTGTTCTCTGTATTTAAACCATCCTATTACAGTGGGACCATGGTAGCTCAGTGGTAGAGCACACGCTCCAGGAGCAGGTTCAATCCCACGATGGGATATCAAGAAGGGCATCTGGCCTTGACCCCACCACACTCCATACAAGGCCATATTCACCCTTGGGGACTAATCAGGAACATGTGAAAGGAACTTCTCTATTGTATGGGATCCGTGAGGGCAACCACAGCAAGGCACTCAGGGTGCAGGTAGGGGTTCAGTGTCTTGCTCAAGGACACCTTGACAGGCTGTCTGCAGGTGCTAGGGATCAAACCACCAATCTCCAATTACTCCCAGACCACTCTACCTGCTGAGCTGTTCCCCCTCTAGTGTGTCTCTGACCCTGACTAAAGGTAAAGTGACTGTGCTGAGGTTGCTGATCTAGATCTGTCACCAGTCACTTTCACCAGGGAACCTTTAGGAGAAGACTGGTACATTCTCTCTCTCTCTCTCTCTCTCTCTCTCTCTCTCTCTCTCTCTCTCTCTAAGATGGGCTGCAGGCCAATATCTAGCACTACATGAAATGGTACACAGCTCTGACTCATCCCCTCCACATTGGTGAGTGGGGTCAGGGCCATGCTATGTGTGTGTTTGTGTGATGCTTGGAAAATTGATCCTACTGTGAACTATACAATCCAGTGTGAGGTACAAAGTGACTGAAGACGGCTCATGTATCGCTGGGAACAGCTGTAGCGAGGAACAATCAAAGCTCTGTGTGTGCGTGCTAGAGTAGTCTTGCGTGTCCTTCAGTTAGATTCTAAATCACCTGGGAACTCAATTAGGTAAAAATAATAGATTAGAGAACAACAGAAAGTGGGAGAGAAAAAAAATCAGACAACCACCTGAAGGATGATTGTAAGGCATTAGTACACCACCTCCGGCTGTCTCCTTCTCAGAGGCATTTGACAGTTTCCACAGCAACAACCCTTCTGCTTTGCAGTGGCTCTCAAAAGCCTTCTGTCAAATGGCACTTGCTCATTGACCTTTTGTCAAATAAGAGGTGTCTTTGGGAGTGTTTACTCACCGGAACAACAGAGACCGCCAGCATTAAGGGGAAAAATGTTCGTGCCATTTTAGCCATCCAACGTGTGCTACGTGCTGAACCTATCTCTGAATAAAACTGTTCAGGTCCACTGAGAGCAACCCCCCCCTCCCTTCCTTTGACTTTTTTGCCACACTTGTGTGTATGCCTCTGTGCAGTTGTGTGTGCACGTATTTTGAGTGAATCAATGGATTTGTTGGGTATTAGGAACCACAAAGGCCATCGATCGATGTTTGGAAAAGAGTTCTTCAATAAATGAAGATCGGCCCCACAGATTCTGATGAATCCATGGAGAATGTAAAAATAAAGCAAAGTTAAATAAAACATATTCACCACTAACAGAAAAAACAGGTCTGCCAGCTGTGCAACTTTCCATCACGACATTGCTTTAAAAACTCTGTCCGACTGAACTACTCAAGAAAATGCAACCGCACACAAACAAAACGCTTCACTTGGCAGATGAATTGAGGAGTACCACAAGGACTTTCAAATCTAATATGCCGAAGTGTGGGTGTACTGAGTGGGGTCTCTGTGTGTGTGTTTGAGGGTCTCACTTATAAAGGGGAATATCAGGTTCTTTCCCTTCTGTTCTTAAGGTCAAACAGCACTGCTGCAGCTGGGATTTGGGGTCATTCCAGTCCTGGTTCAGAATGAACTCCTGTAACACACACAGAGGTACATGTAAGCAACAAACCACAGGCATCACAAAGAGATCAAAAACAGAAAATCACAAAGATGCACAAATGCACACTCAGATCAACAACTTTCTGCAAAATTAAAATTGCAAAACCAAATCAGAGGAGAAAACCATAACAGCAGTTACATACTCTTACATTTCAGCTGTTCCTCTATTCTACAACCCCCTACCCCCCCGTCTCTCCCCTGGCTTTTTTCACCTTCTTTCTGCACTCTCACTTATTTGGCAAACTCTCTCCATCTCTGACTCCATTTCCATCTTGCTCTCTCCATCTGTGTCTTAGCAGAGGGTACACATCACAAGCTACTTAAGACAACAGCTGATCCCAGGCTTGAAATAAAGAGCGTCTGGAGTCCCCCAGGTGTGCAGGCCTGATACATTTCTCTTATCCAATGGGGAGTTTTAAAAGCCCTTCCATTAACAGGGAGGCAGGCTTTTTATAAAAAGGCAGACTTTGAATCTGGAAATCTGGAACTGTCTACTCCTATTAATTTTCTACAGAGTGCTTCTTCCTCTGTAGCCTCCTAGAACCTTCCCTTTAATTTCCTTCCCTCTCTCCCTCTCCCTCTCTCTCTCTCTCTCTCTCTCTGTGTTGAGGGAGCTCGTACTCCTCACTTTGCTCCTTCCTCCATTCCTCTTCTCTCTCAGGGGTGTCTACACTCCCTTCAGCTTTAAGCAGTGTGGAGGAGTCCTGTTCTAGTGGAAGCCATCACCATTGCAGGTGGAAGAAACTGGGATGTGATGCACCCATGTAAATGGACGCCAGCATGCGTCCTATAGACACACAATATATATGGTCACACACCATGATGAGAGAAAGGGAGATAGAAAGAGAGAAGACCTGAATACAGAGGAGTAGTGTTTATGTCCCTACTTTTTCACTCCATATTTCCATCCAAATTGGATGAAGCAGTGTGTTGCATGACTCTGTGGTATCCAAGAGCCTATATAAGGAGATGCACTGGTCGTTTCATAACTTCTCTTGGAAATGAAAATGAGATGCTCTCTCTCTCTCCTGACTCTTACTTTCTTTTGGAGCCACCATGACGCATAGCTCAGCTTCTCCAAAGCTGGAGAGTCTCTCTAGAGAGACGAACCAAGACAGCAATTAGTATGGCATATCAGACCTCTGCAGTGGCTTCACAGGGAGCATGGCCACACTGGGTAGTTACTTTGAGAATGGAGTGTGGATAGCCTCTCATACTAGCCCATTAAAGTATCTGAGAATTTGTGATGCTTT
>OMLC01102274.1:1751-12523 GCA_900302585.1 Regalecus glesne | reverse complement strand
AGAGAGAGAGAGACAGGGAGAGAGAGAGAGAGACAGGGAGAGAGAGAGAGAGACAGGGAGAGAGAGAGAGAGAGAGGGAGAGAGAGAGAGAGAGAGAGAGAGAGAGAGAGAGAGAGAGAGAGAGAGAGAGAGAGCGAGAGAGAGAGAGAGAGAGAGAGAGAGAAAGGGAGAGAGAGAGAGAGAGAGGGAGAGAGAGAGAGAGAGAGAGAGAGAGAAAGAGACAGAGAGAGAGAGAGAGAGACACAGAGAGAGAGACAGAGAGAGACAGAGAGAGAGACAGAGAGAGAGAGAGAGAGAGAGGTTTGTGTACGCTTTTTTTTCCTCAAATCCAGACCATCTCAGAAAACCTTGGAGACCAAACATGAGGACAGATTCCACATATTTGTTTTTGTCCTTCAGTGATCCTTCCCTATGCAACCAGTCTGAAAATCAGATGTCACACTTAACAATTACAATCAATCAGACACCCAATTTGGAGAACTGTTTTATTCCAACAATTTGACCTCATTTTATCACCCCACACACACCTTGTGGGGCTTGCCAGCCAACTAGCAATATTGCTCACCTGATTTGATAAATACAGAGCTGTGGCTATTTATATCCAGCTTCTTTCCTTGTCTGTGCTAGCTGCTGCCACAGGTGAGCAATATCACTATGAAGAGGGCAACTTGGAAAGTGTGTAGTCCAGGAGTGAGGGATGAACATTCTGTGTAATTTGTCCTAATTTGTGGTCTCTCACATTCAAGTGCTAGGTAGGATTTGTTTTATGCATGTGTCAGAGTGAGAGAATAGTAGTGGTCACTCGTGCTCAAATGGGGGGAACCAGAGAAAGTCTTGTCCTCTGTTGATTCTAAAACAAAGGCCATGAACATAGGGTCTGCTATACGTCATAATACTATGAGAAATGTAGGACTGGAGAATAGTGGCCTCAGCCCACTTCAGATAGATACACAGATGTTGATGCAGTGATTTATGGTATTGATTTGCACGCATTTAGCAAGAAGGCAGGTGCAAATTGCAAACTACAAAAGACCTCAATGTGTTGCAAAGTGTAACAGTTTGTCTTTATCTTTTCTTCATATCATCTCTTTTTGAAGGGGAAGGAATGGCTTTGTCTCAACTGCCAGGTGAAACGTGCTGCTGGAGGGATGGAGCCTCCAGATCCTACAGGGATGAAACTTCCCACTTCACCAAACAAAGTCTTGGATGATAAAAGAGACACTGCGTCCACCAACACATCAACAAAGACCACCTCGGAACAGTCTGCACCCCCACTGCAGACTACAGCCCCTGGCTCACCACAGATAAAACCAAACACTGTGACTGCCAAGGGACAAGATAATCAGAAACAGGTCAGCCCATCTCCTGGTCAGAAAACACCACATGAGAGTCGGAGGACAGCAGGTTCTCAGAGACCACCAGAACAGACAGGTCCGACTGGGCAGAAGCAAAGTGTCACTCCAGCTACACAGCAGGAGTCAGGAGGTTTCTTTGGCTTTGGAAGTCCTAAAAAACAACCTGATGTTCCAAAGCCTACAGAGTCGGTGACTGGGAAGATGTTTGGCTTTGGTTCGTCCTTCCTCAGCTCTGCATCTACATTGATAACATCAGCTGTTCAGGATGAGCCTAAAACCACACCACCAGTTTCTCCCAAGATGTCTGCTGCAAAGGACACCAAACCACCTGCTGCTCTGAAACCAGATCAGGAGAAAAAAGCAGAACATCCCCAGCAGGCCAAGGGTCCTCCGTCAGCACAGGCCAAAGTGGACAAAGCTCCATCAGAGCCTCCTAAAGCAGCAGCAGCCTCCAAAGCTGCTCCCAAAGCAGGCCAGTCCACCTGTCCCCTCTGCAAGGTGGAGCTCAACACGGGCTCCAAGGATCCCCCAAACTACAATACCTGCACTGAATGCAAGAAGGCTGTCTGTAACCAATGTGGATTCAACCCAATGCCTAACGTTGATGAGGTAAGGGAAATTCACTTACACCATCCAACATAATAGCTTGAATTATGTTTCAATATGTAGAGGCCATCGCAGGTATCTGTTCTCCAGTGGATAAGACATTGATTTTTAGATAGAATATGCAAATGGGATTATAACATGGTCAATGAACCTTTTTCTGTGTCTGTCTCGAGAGCTATCCTCATCGATCACCAGAATTTATTACCTCTATTCCCTCTCCATTTGTTTCTCTTCTTGTTTACACACATCAAGGGGGAATCTAGTGGATTTGTTGGATGTACATTAGCATAATGGTTCTCAATAGTGAAGGAAACGGGGTATAATATGATGTCAGTTCAAAATTACTGTGTTGGATGAAAGAAAATTCAATCAGTTCATCTGGACACACACTTACTGGACAAACACTGTGTGAGTTTATTTGAAGTGGAGAATTAATCTGAGTCCTCTATGTAAACTGACTCTCATTTAGATGCAACCCCTGAGAGCATTTAGACAGTGTCCAGATATTCCTGCTAAAACTAAAATTAAAGATTGAGGAAAAAAATGCATGTGATGTTTGTCACGATACTTATGAGGCAGCGTAGCTCAGGAGGTAGAGCCGTCATGTAATAATTGGAAGACAGATGGTTCGATCCCCGCCCCCTGATGAAGATGTACTGTCCTTGAGTGAGACACTAACTCCCAAACTGCTTAAACTCTGCAATGGGATGGTGACCTGTCTATGGGATTTGCCCCCGCTTTTGCCCAATGAGTGATGGGATAGCCCCCAGCATGACACTGCAGCATGACTTCGGAGAGGCAGTTGACAATGGATGGACGGATGGATGGATGGATGGATGGGCTTTAAAGCAGCCATTTTGATATATTTTTGCAGAAATGAATGGAATCTACGTATGTTTCTTTTTTAATTCCTGGCTTTTCGACATGACATATGCCAAGTCAGTATCTTATGACTTTGCATACACAGTCCTTTAAGTTGTGTCTTTGTTTTTCCTCCAGGTAAAGGAGTGGTTGTGCCTCACTTGTCAGATGCAAAGAACTCAAGCCGCATCTGAACAAGTCGTGCCCTTCGCAGTGAAACCCCAAGCATCAGATAACAAAGCTCCTATGCTTGATCCCACCCAAAGAGATGTTAATTACACTCAAAAGAAAGATTCTACCATCCAACTCCCTGCAAAGGAGAAAATGGACCAAATTCTAACGGACAGTAAAGCACCGAACCCATCAGAGAAGAAAAAAGAATCCATACCATCATCTCAAGCAGATGATGCTGTTACATCCATTCAGTCTGTAACAGGTCCTGCTTCAGCCCATGCCCAGTCTGATGTAAAGGTGTCATCTTTTACCGCACCTTCATTGCCAAAGGAGACAGTTTCTCCCTCCTCACCCCTGCCTGAGGAGGTCAAAGCCGTATCAAGGCCGAACAAGGAAGTTCCAACCACCGCATCCCCATTGGCTAAGGAGAATCCAGCTGTAATCTTGCCTGTCATTAAAGAAGCTGCTGCTCCGGTGTCACCATACGTAACACACGCTGAAACCACTTCGCAAAGCATCAAGGATCCCAATCCATCAAGCTCCCCAGCAAATAAAGTGGTATTAGAAAAAGAGGCTTCCAGGGGAGAAATAAAAGCAAAGACAGTTCAGAAATTAGTGGATGCTGACGACTCTCGACTGTCAAAACTACCTGAAATGCAAAAGACCAGCCAGTCGGAGTCTGCTGAAGGCCCTCTGAAGGTACAGACAGAACGTGCCCTGAACCAAGGAATGACACCTCTTCCAAAGCCGAAACAATTGTCAACAGCAGAGACCTCACCTGCCAAATCTGTCCCTCCAGCAGCTCAGCCATCAAACCAGGGATCTGGAGGGCTCTTTGAATTTAGTGGTCCTAAATCCCAGCCCACTCCCTCAAAGACAAATGAATCGGTCACCGGAAAAATGTTTGGCTTTGGTTCTTCCATCTTCAGCTCTGCATCCAATTTGATAACATCAGCTGTTCAGGAGGAGTCTCGGACAACACCGCCAAGTTCTCGCAAGATGTCTGCACCAGCGCACATATCTCCCAAAGTGTCCACCACGCAACAGAGGTCCCAACAGTCCACTTCCCCAGTTTCTCCCAAGATGCCTTCTTCAAAGGAGACAAACCCAGCTCCTGCCCAGAATCCAGATCAGGAGAAGAAACCAGAACAGTACCAGCAACTTAAAGCTGCCTCATCAGAACAGACTGAAGTAGACCAGGTCAAAACAGAGCTTTCAAAGACAGCAGCAGTAGCAGCTCCTAAAGCCGTCCCTCAAGCAGGCCAATCGACCTGTCCACTCTGTAAGATGGGGCTCAACGTGGGCTCCAAGGACCTTCCCAACTACAACATCTGCACTGAATGCAAGAACACTGTCTGCAATAAATGTGGATTCAGCCCAATGGTGAATGTAAAAGAGGTACTGACTTTGATCAGACTCCTTCCCCGCAGATGGTAAAACTATCCGTTGTTGCTTTTTGATCAACACATAATGTGACCTATGCTATGACTTAAGCTACAGTAAGTGATGGTTGTTTGTTCTTACTGATTAGATTCTTCATAGTTTTGGCCAAACAGCATCTTACAGTCTTTTTCATAAATTCTGGTATCTGAGTTTATCTTTCTGCTTTATAATATGAAATCAATGTCAAAACCTTTGTTTTCTCAGCTGCTCATATTTCTCATGACCTCAAATAAAGCAAATATCTGTATAAATATATATATATGCGCTAATCCTGGGCATGATTCCCAATGCTTAAAAGGCTTAAAATCAACAAAGCATGGGCTTAATCTTCCTTTTTCTGTTTTTTTAGGTGAAGGAGTGGTTATGTCTTGAATGCCAGATGCAAAGAGCACTTGGAGCATCTGAACCTCCAGGACTTCCTACTATGAAACTGCAGCCCTCTCCCACTAAAGACACTGCCACATCACAGAAGCAGCAGGAAGCTCCTAAACCTGCCCCACCCAAGATGGAACCTATCAGTCCTGCCAAAGCCTTAGAAAAAGAACAACCTAAAGCTGCCTCCTCAAAGAAGCAAGATTCTCCATCACTGACTTCACTACCTGACAAAGGCACTCCACCCACTGTTGTACCGAGTATTGTAACACCCTCCCTGCAACAGCTTCATCAGCAGAAGGCCACACAACCGGACCAGCTCCAACCACTGTCTGGGGTGTTTCCAAAAGAACAATCTGGAAAAGGGCAGCAACAGCCTCTAAAAGCTGGAACTGATGCTAAACCTCTTCTTGCATCACCTCAACCAGCCAAACAAGAGTCGGGGGGCTTCTTTGGATTTGGTGGCCCAAAAACACAGCCTGCTCCAACAAAGCCAGCGGACTCTGTGACTGGGAAGATGTTTGGCTTTGGGTCCTCCATCTTCAGTTCTGCATCCAATTTGATATCATCAGGTGGTCAGGATGAGCCTAAAATTACACCACCTACTTCTCGGAAGATGTCCACAACAGCCCATGTTCCTCCTAAAGCCACACCACAGGTCTCTCCTAAAAAGACAGTGATTAATGAGATCAAGCACCCTGCTACCCAGAAACCAGATCAGGTGAAGAAACCGAAACAATCTCAGGAGACCAAGGCTCCTCCATCAGTACAAGCCAAAGTGGACGAAGTTTCATCAGTGCCTCCAGAGACGGCAGCAGCAACCCAAGCCATTCCTAAAACAGGCCAGTCCACCTGCCCACTTTGTAAGATGGAGCTTAACATGGGCTCCAAGGACCCCCCCAATTATAACACCTGCACTGAATGCAAGAACGTTTACTGCATCCAATGTGGATTTAACCCGATGCCAAATGTAGCAGAGGTAAGACTATCTTTCCCCCACCATTTTGCCATGTTTTTATAAGAATACACTTTGGTTCACGGAAGCATATAATTCATTTATTTAAATATTTATTAGCATATTTTTGTTCAGTGTTCATGAGCCTGGAAAAATGTATTCATAAGTGAGCATGAAATCTGACCGGGGCAAGGTTTGAATAACTTGGATCTTACTATTACTTTGAATTGTATTGCTGTATTCTAAACGTGAAATCCTCCGAGTCATGTTCACTTGTAACAGATGGTGGGAGTTTTAAGAGCCGAAGCAGCTCAAAGGAACTCACACACTCACGCCCTCAGCCACTTAGTCACGATTCTCACAGTTTTGAATGAAGTGTAAAAATGAAAAACCCAATGTTCAGATGCATCATGCCGTTTTCCTCCTTCCATAAACTTCTTGAAACTCTTTGGGAGGTGTAATCTTATAAATCTATAGAGTTTTTTCACACATTGGTTTTTCCAGGCACCTTGTTTACGAAGCAGATTTTCACCTTGAATATGATACTGAAACCCTTTTTCCTCCTCTTCCTCTTCTTCTCCCGTCCTCTTCTTCATCATCATCTTCTATTGCTAGTACCTCTACTACTAGTACTACTAGTACTCTTACTGCTCTTTTTATTTTCAAATGTTTCTTTCATTTTTTAGCAATGCATTATGCATCAGAAAAATAAATGTCTTAGTTAAATGCTCCTGCTGATTATAACTTTACACTGATATTCTCTCTCAGGTGAAGGAGTGGCTTTGTCTCAACTGCCAGATGCAGAGAGCCTTAGGTGCATCTCCACCCACTGGACCTACCATGATGCAGCTGCAGCACTCCCCAAGCAAGGTTGTCACGCCTTCTGGACCTCAACAGACTGACACACCAACTCTGGTCCAGCCCCAAAAAGAAAAGCCGACAGAGTTTGCAGCACAGGCAGCTCAAAGTAAAAAAGAGACCCCTACAGCTGTACCCCCCACACCAGCTCCAGTTCAAAAGGAAGGTAAACCAGTACCATATTCTCCACAAAGGAAACAGGAGCTCACAGGGGCTGCAGGAAAGAATGAACTGGGGAAAGCTCAAGACAAGTCTTGCCAACAGCAGCCTGTTGCAAATAGCACACAAGTACATCCTCAAGCTCCATTGCTGGATTCAAAACCAGGATCAGCAAAGCTGGGGGCTATCAAACCATTACAGCAGCAGCAAACAAAAGCTGGGACCTCTCCAGCTAAATCTGCACCATCACCAGTCCAGCCTGCTAAGCAGGAGTCAGGAGGTTTCTTTGGCTTTGGTGGTCCTAGATCTCAGCCTGCTGGAAAGCCCGCCGAGTCGGTGACCGGGAAGATGTTTGGCTTTGGTTCATCCATCTTCAGCTCTGCATCAACTTTGATAACACCAGCTGCTCCGGAAGAGCCTAAAAAAACTCCACCTGTTTCTCCCAAGATGCCCGCTGCAAAGGAGTCTAAACTGCCTGCTACCCAGAAACCAAATCAGGAGAAGAAGCCATCGCCAACCCAGCAGATCAAGGCTTCTCCATCGGTTCAGGCCAAGGTGGGCAAAGCTCCATCAGAGCCTCCAAAAGTGGAAGCAGTTTCCAAAGCTACTCCTAAAGCAACCTGTCCACTCTGCAAGGTGGCACTGAACATGGACTCCAAGGACCCACCCAACTACAACACCTGCACCGAATGCAAGAACACTGTCTGTAACCAATGTGGATTTGACCCTATGCCGCACACTTCAGTGGTAAGTAATATAACTCATTATAAATGTATGTTAATACTCATTTTGAGTCAGATTGTGTTGCTCCATCATTTTTTATCATCATGATTGAATTTGATCTTATGCCATTTCATGGTACCGTTTCCCTTGAAATAAGCCAATTCTCTATGAGTTACTCTGGCTGAGCTGGGTTTCTTTGTTTCCATCAGCATGGTCCAAGGTAGAAATGTTCCTTTTTGTCAGGTTGTGAGGGCAGCAAAGAGCTTACCGACTCAGCCACATTATGATCCAATGGGCTGGGCTTTGGTGATGAAGCACAGTTGAAGATGTCATCTTAAGCTCATCTCTTTTTACAGATGGACACCTAATCCAGTTCACTGCCAGCATGTCTCAGATACATCGTAATGGACTTTAAAATGTTTTGAGTGGTGACGAACAGGTGGAGTCACTCTAGTTTGACAGATCAGTGTAAATACAGCTGCTAAAGTGCTATGTGAAAAAGAGAAATGCAAATAACATCTCTACAGAGGGTGAACCAAACTATTCATAGTTACAAAGTGATTTCTCTGCCAGTTAAAGAAAGCATTAGTCTTGATAAGGGACAGATTTGGGGTTGTTGATTGACCGCTGTTGATGCTAGATCGTAATTTGCCCGTCATTATGATCTTATCGAAAGAGTACCTGGGAAACGAGGCATGTGAGAGAACAAAATGGGATTCAGTTCTTTGCGATCAAGCAGTAAGGAGCACTTACCTCGAGACTTTACTATTTTTTCAATCCTTTATCCATTTTAAGCAGACTGGAGCAAAATCAAACTATATTCTAATGCATTCTGTGTGATGGCTGACTATCATTGCTGTCTCTCCAGTGGACTGCTCTGAGTAAATGGGACATTATATAATAGCTCATGAGGGCCATGCCCTGGCAGACCAGCAGCACTGACTGAAACTGTTTTAAAGTGATTGAGGGTTGTGCAACAGCATTAGGGAGGTGGAATCTGGTGCTGTGACATACCGGGAACTCTCCAACCCCCCGTGAGAGATAGGAGATGGCAGAGCTCTCTGATATGCCAATAAACAGGTGACCAGGATTAAATCCAACGTAACCCTGGGTTACATTAGAACAGCAGACATCTCCCCTGGGTCATCTGCTCACTCAGAGATCAGTGAGTTGATACATGTCAGCAGTTCTCCTTTCACCTAATGTAGCTTTCAGAGGTTGATCAGCTTGGTTTTTTTTTTTCTGGGTTACTCGTGGATGCCTGTTATTGTGGCATGCATGGCTCCCTACCAATTCCATTTGGTGACCTATATACACGACAAGCTATTGTTTGCAGTCGAAACACAGCATTGTCGCAGATGTGCAGCGTATATTTTATTCTGTCCTAGAGCGCAACATTATTGGGTGATGTTCGTGTATCTGGGAAGGCACAGCTCACGTGGTAAGGTGGTTATCTAGTAATCTGAAGGTTGGTGGTTCAATCCCCAGCTCCCCATGGAAAACGTGTTGAAGTGTCCTTGAGCAAGACACTCAACCTTTAACAGCTCTGTGATGGAATGGTGACCTATTCATGGTGTTTCCCCACCTTTCACTCAGTGAGTACTGGGATAGGCTCCGGCATGGTTCCAGAACTCGAGATGAGCAGTTGATGATGGATGGATGACGGATTGTTTTTCCCCAGTGGTCCATTTTTATGTTACAATTAGTCCCCACATTATGGGGGTGGACACAGACATAGACTACTGCTGAGCTCCTTTTTTTGAGTAAGCAACATTAATTTGTATTGTTTTGGCAACACCAGTCCCCCTCTTATTTTTTTAGGGTCTATTCCTCTGAGGCTGTTTACTGCTTCCTCATCGCACTACCCTGTAACATCCGCGGTCGGAACAAATACATCATTTCATTGCTGTGTTTGCACAGTCCTGGGTAGTAATGCGTCACTTCAATCCATGGTGTTACTCATACGACTGGAGGCGTTTAGATAAGGTCATATTTGATGCTAAGGTTTTCCTAATGAGAGGCCATTTTTCAGGTCTCTAAAGCAGGACATAATCACCATTAGGCCATCGGACTAAATATGATTAATGCATCTTTGAATGGTAACCTCCAAGTTACTGAAGACAGCAGTGTCTGTCGCCGACAGCGTGGGCCCATTAAACGACCCATGCAGTGAGTCATTTCCTTACATACTTTCCCATGTTGAGACTAGATAATCGACATAGACTGCCATGTCCACGGTGGGAGGTGTTGCTAAGATCTTTTTTTTAAATATTTTTTTCATATATTCATCCCCTCCTTTAATTTTGTTTCTTCCAGACAGATTTACCACATGGCTCAGTTCAACTGGCACATCATTATGTGAGAATAATGCAGTGATGATGGTCTTACATAATGGACCATCCTTGTGTCTTTTATGGACCGCACAGAACAGAGCCCAGGGCATGTGGTTGGATGGGGGCAGGGGCAATTATATATGTTGTCTCCCATGTACAACATAGTGTTGCGCCTGTTGCAAAGTGACCACGGTAAAAATAGCCTGGCCGGCCTTATTGCAAGGAGAAAATAGAAAGGATCAGCAGTTGTACTCATTGCATTATGGTTATTTCTCCTGTCTTCACAGGTAGTTGTACTGCTGGTTATCCAGCAGGATAATTGTATGTTGTTCTTTTATATGGAGTCAGATGATACGGACAACCTCTCTCTAAATTTAGAAACCGCTTCTTATGTCGAGGAAAGGGAGGAGCAGGCCACTTTAGTGGGAACGGATGCTAGCTGCTTGTTTCTCCATCCCCTGTTCTGCTCCAACTGATGTTATCTAAAGCTGAGGAGTGATTGTTGTTTGATATCTGGGGCACACATGGTCTGTGCTTCACCAGCCAAAGCTTTGTCTATGACAAACTCAGCAGTACGGATGATATTACCGGGGTATTGAGAGCCTGACAAAGCTAGTCCTTTTGAACCTGCAAAGAAAAGTTGAAAGTTGAAAAGTTAAGGGGGCTCGGGAGTTAGGGTGGTGGTCTAGTAGTTTGTTGGTGGTTTGATCCCCGATTCCTTCAGATAGTGTGTTGAAGTGTACCTGAGCAAAACACTGAACCCTTTATTGCAACAGATGAGAATTAGCCTGGTGGCTAAATCTGATGTGATACACATTTTAAATGATCATGAATATGCACGGTCCCTATAATGGTGATTATTATTATTATCCTTATTAATATTATTATTATTATTATTATTATTATTATTATTAATCCATCCATTGTCAATTT
>OMLC01102270.1:0-14772 GCA_900302585.1 Regalecus glesne | reverse complement strand
TGGGGTCAGTCAACACACACACAAACACACACACACACACACACACACACACACACACACACACACACACACACACACACACACACACACAGAGTTTATTTAAAACATATGGGCCTGTTGAAGAAAAGAAACACTTCACCATCAAATGGAGCAGCTGTCAGATAAGTGACAGCATAATTGACAACAACATAAGTGACATTGACAAAACCTGTCAGCCTTCAATGTT
Source organism: Regalecus glesne (assembly GCA_900302585.1). Lineage (NCBI taxonomy): Eukaryota > Metazoa > Chordata > Actinopteri > Lampriformes > Regalecidae > Regalecus > Regalecus glesne. The sequence continues at coordinate 14,546 of OMLC01102270.1, read as the reverse complement.
GTGTTGACTTGACAGGACTCAGAAATAAAGGACTTCTGTTGAAAAATGTTCATATCAAGCGAAAAGGTAAACCTAGGGATTATTGATTGAGGATAGTTTTTTTTACTGCACGGCTGAGCCTGTTGAACCCCCCCCACAGTAAGGGTCTTTTGAGAGAAAGTCAGGTATACCCATAATATATCACAGCTTGGCAGCAACATAGGTCTTTGCACCTAAAGAGCCCTTGAAATGGCATTGTGAGCACTGTAAACTCCGATTGGATGCCTATCCAGATGAAGTCAAACAGATGGGATTTTGTGAGTGGGATTTGACTAATTGTCAATAGTGCTCTGGCATTTTTGGAGAATGTGAACATCATTATGCTGTTAGCTAGTCTCTGTTTTGGGGTAGAAGGTCACTTCTTTGTTAGTGTACACCCACAGGAGCAGAGGGATACAATCAAAAGATTACTGTATTTGTTAGGAAGAGAACAATATTCTAACAGGCACAGAATTAAATATTTTTGTGAATCTCTTAAAAACAGTTTTAAGTAGAAGTAGAATTTATGGATACATCTGTTTTTTACAACTCTGGTCTTATTGTTTTAGTTTTTGCTATCAGACAAATCAGTTATGTTGTCATTTTCCTCATAGCTCTATTTTGGAGATTTGGGAAATGCAACCAAAACCAGGTACAATTGTGTCTTGAACATGAACATTAGTTTAGTGCTTTCAATAACAACAAGAGAATAACTTGTGACTTTATAACATAAAAATGAGCCTCTCTATAATCAATATGCATAGTGGCAAAAAAATACAAAAATAACACCCAGGCTGTAAAAACATAAAAATGCAGTTTCCTTTTTTTGCACATATCAAAGAACAGGAAAGAAAATGTGTATCTCATTTTGTGGGACCCTCTAATTATATTTTCCATAAGGTCCATGAGGTCAATCAAGGCCAAGGCTGGACAGAATGAATTCTATCACAATTCTATCACAATAAGCCTCTTTGCTCCTTCGTTGTCTCTTTCATTCTGTTCTCCTTTGCATCGTGATGACACTGAAACTGATACTAGCTATGGGGGCAACATAGCTCAGTGGGTAGAGCGGTCGTCTGGCAATCAGAAGGTTGCAGGATTGATCCCCGGTCCTGCATATAGCATGTCAAGGTGTCCTTGAGCAAGACACTGAACCCCTAACTGCTCCCCGAGCGCCATATGTTGGCAGCTCACTGCTCCTATACAATATGTGGGGTCAAAATGCAGAGAAATCCAAATTTCCCCTTGTGGGACTGATAAGGGAATCATTCTTATTATTAGCTAGTGCTCTCCATTGTGTTATTTCTCAGGCTGTTGATCACAGGTACTTCATTAGGACAAAGGCCTGTCGGTGCTGGGCATGTAACTTAACAGAAACGACGCTCTCTGGTCAAATGTCGATGGGGCCACTACCATTGGAGGTAACTGTCCTTTCCATGGCGAGACAAAGGCTGACCCAAAGGTTTTCACCAGCACTCGCTGCTGTCACTTTGATATATTTCCTCCCGGGAATGACACTAACCAATCTGACATGCAAGATCTTCACTTTAACTCTACACTGTGATGGAAATAGAAAGGTGGGCATATAATATTTTCTAGTCGGGGCATGTAGATACTGTAAGCACACACTAATTTATGTATTTTTATGAATTTGCCAATTATTTAGCCACAAACACAAGCCAGTGGAATTCTTTCTCTGCATTTAACCTATCCTACTGTATAGGAGCAGTGAGCAGCCACCATATCGGCATCTGGCGAGCAGATGCCAGGTTCACTGTCTTGTTCAGGGACACTTTGACATGCTTTCTGCTGGACCAAAGATTGAACCTGAAACCCTCCGATTGTTCTACCCACTGAGCTATGCCGCCCCATTACATTCTCAGTAATCCAGGTAAAGAAACCACAGAAAGTTGAATTAGTTCATTTGGACACAATGCTTATTGAGAAAAACCTTGAATCACTTGTTTAATTATAATGGAATTGCAAGAGGTATAATAATAATGATAATATCCTTTATAGGGACAGTACAAATCAATTAATATCTAGAGTCCAAATGTACTAAATCTAGCCACCAGGCTATTTCTCATCATATGAAGAATGTGGCAAGATGAACAGCTGGATTGGATGGATGAACTTTGAAGAGGCCGCAGGAGGAGAAGGGAAAAAAGCCAAGGCAATAAACTGATTGCATGCATCCCCATCCTCATAAACAATAGTTGCATAACACCAGAAGACAAAGATCAATTTAATATGCAAATTAGTAAATTATGATAATATATACTACTATTCGCCGAGGATTTGGGAATGGTTGTAATCACAGCACTGTAAAATGGTTGTACTCTTAGCGCCCCCCTCCGTTTAGTGAGTCCAAAGGTTCCTACAAAAAATGTCTGTTTTTACATATCAAAATTAGTTCCCACGTTCTGGAAGTGGGCAAAAGGGCTCCCTCACATATGGCCATGGAGTTTCGCACTAGAAGTCGGCGTCTCTAACTCCTACAGTGGTTGACTTGTAACGTTTAAACAGTTTTAAGCGCTGACTTGTACAGACATTTTGAGGGGCTGTTGTTCTGACCTCACTAAAGAGAAGTTCCACCCAATCAGCCAATAAAACACCTGCATCCAGTCACATGACAACTCCTCAGCCAATTCATTACAAATCCACAAATGGTTCAGGAAGCCGCGGCGCTTTCCACAGGAGAACGAGGACCAAGAATCTGTATTTGCGCACGACATTTCTTCTAAACGTAAGTATTAGGCTTCAAATAACTCAAATATATTAAGATATATATGCTAAAACAGGACTTAAAACACCTTTTTTTATTTTAACTTTTGTCAAAGTTACCACACGTTACTGGTTTGCTAATGCATCTCACTTACACCCTTGGAAAGTAAAGCCTTCCCTTTCAAACCTCAATAGACTGAAAGGTTGAATTGTATCTTACCAACAATGTGTTTTTACTGCTAACTTATACTTCACATTAGTTAAATAAATGGACCAAAGTGAACAAATGTTGACGGGTCGTGAACCCTGTTTGGTGTTCTGGCAGTTGAATGTCACTTACAAGGTCCAGTAACACGGTTGGGGTTGATTATACGGCTATCCTGAAGTTGCTTACTTGGCTAATTAGGCTACTTTTGTTAGGTGGTGTGAAGTAAAACTTAGCCAAACATATTTATTTTATTTTAAGGAGAAAGGAGCATAATGCTTAGTTTATTAAATTGTGAGTTGCGGGGGGGTTGGAAGAGAGGTGAAATTGATATGGTTTGGACATGTATGGCGAAGAGATGCTGGGTATATTGAGAGAAGGATACTAAATATGGAGCTGCCAGACAAGAGGAAATAAGGAAAACCAAAGAGCAGGTTTATGGCTGTGGAGAATATGCTGGTGGCTGGTGAGACAGAGTAGAATGCAGAGAACAGGAAGAGATTACGTGACCCCTAACAGGAACCACTGAAAGTAAATGTGTACTCATTTTATACTGCGCTTTCCTAGTCTGGCGAAAGTAGTAGTAGGAGATATCCATCTTTTGGTAACTGGTTATCTGAAATGGGGTCGTAGAGTCATGCTGGAGGGTATCTTAGGGCTTAATGGGTGAAAGGTGGGGAAACACCCTCGACAGGTCACCATTCTTGTAGTAGATATTGCCAACGTTAAATAGCATCAGCCCTATAAGCTATGTTAACTAATTGATTTTATCTAGCTAATTTTAAAGGTTATGGTTGACTAAAATACGGTTTAGCAAATCTTAATTAACTGGCCATCCCCGCATCTTAGGCGGTGAGGTGGCATCTTAATTTTCTCTAATAAATAGTAGGAGGGGGCAAAACAATTCTGGCTCTATTTCTACCTTCTGTCAACTGAACATGTCAAAGTTGCTAGGCGATAGGAGCCGCACTAAGTGGCACAAGCGTGAGGGCAGGAATAGTTAGTGAAACAGTTGGAGACCATCCATAGACGCCATCTCATTTAATAACGCTCGGGTCTAGCCTTTGCAGTCTACAAAGGTCACGCCTTTTTAGACCTTGTCCTTTGAAAGATGCAGCTCCTGAACAGAGATAAAGCCAAAGTCTCCCAAGACTACATGTGCTAAAGTTTTCTGGAAAAAAACAACTAGACTTTGAAGCAGGGAGAGGCCGCTGTGAGGTACAAGGTCCAGGCCTGCCTGTTTGTTCTGTTGGAGGGAAAGAGTAAGTTTATTAATATTCCTGAGCTGTCTTCCCACCACTAACTCGATCCGCTTCTTTCTTTCTCCGCCCCCACACAAGGCACAGCTGCATTCTTCCTCACCAACCGCCTTTCTAATTTCAAGATATGGGTAATTGCAGGATGGGGAGAAGATGTACCGCAAAGAGCTGTTGGATTTCTAATTAATACTAATGAAACGTATCACCTGAGCTGGCACATGAATGCTATGTGACCCTGATAAACGCCACCATGGAATTAATCAGCCTACGCAGGAGCAGACCCTTAAATGTGTTTGTTTTTTTAGAAACCGCTTTTGCTGCATTTAAATGGGGATGCACACATTTGATAGCTGCCATAACCATGTAGCAGTTGGAAAAACAGGCAGTCTCACCTGGTGCTGGGTAGCATGGAAATTATTATTATTATTAAGATCATCATAGGGAATTTGACACAACATTGATTTATCAAAATGGGGCCTGCCATAGCTCAGTGGTAGAGCACAAGCTTTGGGAATTGATGAGCCAGAGGCAGCAAGCTTGAACCCACCGCAGGATGTCAGGAAGGCCACCCAGCCTTAATTCCCCAAGCTCACTCTGAGTTCATGTCAACCGCCACAATGTGGGGATTAATCGTGACTCATAGACTGAACCTCTTTTTGATATATCAAAACACCATATGTACTTGTGATTTACAAAATTGCCCATTTAAGATCCATGTCCACCCTTACAATGTTTTGATTAACGTGAAATGTAAATCAAACTATTTTTAACACCTTGCTTCTGAAATGTAAGGTATTTCTCTGTTTATAAAAACGATATTTGGAAAGGATACAGCATAGGTAGAGATAGGATTTGGACCTTTGGGATTAATTGGATTTTGTCAATTGCAGGTTTTTACTTTACGGTGCTGGAAGGAAGCAGGGAAAACATTTTATAATATTATTGGTTGTAATGTTGCTTGCCTTGTGACACAATTTTGTGTCATAATAATAATAATGATTCCCTTATCAGTCCCGCAAGGGGATATTTGGATTTCTCTGCATTTTTGACCCAACCTATTGTATAGGAGCAGTGAGTTGCCAACATATGGCGCTCGGGGAGCAGTTAGGGGTTAAGTGTCTTGCTCAAGGACACCTCGACATGCTGTATTCAGGACCGTGGATCGATCCTGCAACCTTTCGATTACCAGGCGACCGCTCTACCCACTGAGCGGTGTCGCCCCCTTGTGTCACATGTCACTTTGTGACACAATCATGTTTGTTTTGAAGCAAGTCAAGGTGATTCAATCTTAATGTAAAATAAGCATAGAAAAGATTTTTTTAACACCCAAAATCACTGAATATATTTAAAAAAAGAGTCAATTTACATCTTGGATTGTCTTTTAGAGATGGCATGATGGGAATAATGGGGTAGTGTGGCTCAGGAGTTAGAGTGGATCATCTGGTAATTGGAAGGTTGTTGATTCAGTCCCTGGCTCCTCCAGAGAGCATGTCAAAGTGTCCTTAAGCATGACACTGAACCCTCATTGTGTAAAATGCAGTCCAATTAGGTTGGTAGAAGTAGACTAAAAAAATATTCATTTTCAGTGTGTCTGATTGAAAACAAAAAAGAAGCCTGTAGGACACAGCTAGTGAGATAAGCATCAAAGATGTTTTGCTACAAACAGAAAGTGCAGAAGCCATGAAAGATGTTGCAAGCTCCTCATCCTGATAATAGTCTTTGGTAGCAGGGTGCTCTGAGTATTTGCATTGCAATGAGAGAAATGCCACAGCATGCAGAAGGAAGGATAACTTCCCCTGGTTGATACCAAGTTTAACTGAATTGAGTCTTTGTCAGTATGGACTGTAAGTAATTTTACCTGACCCAAATGTTCTATGTGCCCAGCATCGGATTCTGAGTTATATGAAAATAATTAAACAGATATTTCCATTTTAGGTGTCAGGATTAGTCCCCATATTGCGGGGTGAACACGAACTTAGATGGAGCTTGGAGGATTAAGGCCGGATGCCCTTCCTGACACCCCAAGGTGAATTCGAACCCGCAACCTCTGGCTCTTCAGTTCCCAAAGCGAGTATGCTAACCACTGAGCTACCATGTCCCCCTACCATATTACAATTGATATGCAAAACATTCCTTCACCTGTGGATAAAACGAGTGTTTTGACTTTACCTCTTAAGAAACCCTGCAGGGCAATAGCCACTTTTGTTTCAGATTAATCATTAAAATGGTCTCCGTGTCCGTACAGGAACACAGACCATTAATAAAAGATGGTATCAGTCTATGGGGAAGGGGGTAGAAACATGATGCTGTTGACTGCATTGGAGTGTGTGTGTGTGTGTGCACGTGTGTACACGTGTGCGTGAGCAGAGTAGGGTTCAGAGGGTACTTAGAGAAAGCTAGAGCCCCACGGCTAATTCCCTAGTCTCATTAGCTGATTACTTTCCATTGGCCTAAGGGGGATAAGTGATTGCAGTGGCTAATGCAGCACTGTTTTTGTCTTCTGGCCTTGCTACAAGCTGACACCTAGACTCGACTCCAAAAAATGGGAGTAAACGAAGGCCAAATAATATCTACTTTCAATGCATATATCTCCACTGCAGCCTTAAAATCAGTCAAATGCATTTTCAAACCAATTCACCTGCAATATGTCAACCCATGAATACTGTAGAAAGCTAGATATGGCTTTAAAACAGCATTAGCAATGTCATTGAGTCATAGAGATAGACCTAGAAGTATACTCATGAAGTAAATTCTGAAGAAGTATTTGTATCTACAAAGTGTTTAAACTTAACTTATTCATGATAGCTGGAGATGTCTTTTAATAGGGCAGAGCAGGGGTTAATAAGTGATGCAAGTAAAACCGTACTAACAGTATAATGTTTGTATCCTCAGCATACCCCAGACTCGGGTCTAATACTATCACCGGTTCCTGCAATGCTATGCCTCCTCTTCCCTCCAAGTGGCCCTGACATAATCAGAAGGTAAGGAGACCACAAGCATAAGAGTACAAAGCTGAGTTTATTTCAAATAGGGGGTTAGATTGAAGCAGCATCATGAGAGAATCCATAGATTAGCAAGAGTATAGGAAATTATAATGTTACAATTTCATTTAGTAGATGGTTTATCCAAAGTGGTGGACATCTGAATTGGGATGATTTTTTTGGTATAATTTTTTTAATGATTCCTTACCCCGAGACAGCAGAAGCTTATAGGAAATATAGAAACCTGAAACTCTGGTGCATGCAAGGAGAAAATTGGCCACAGCTTTGGGAAGTGTGCATAGCTCACTCAAGTGTGGATGTTAAACATCAGGCCACAAAGGCTAGTTTTCATTGCAGTAGCTCAAAGGCACATCTTCACTGGCATTATTATAGTTTGCCCTTAGAAAGTTGTAAGAGTATGCATCTAAATGAAGGATAGAATAGCTTAAGAATGAATAAAAGCTTATCACAATTAATCAGTCATTTAAAAAGAAATTGAAACAACCATGTTAGAATTATTGGCCAATATTAGCAGACCTCATAATGATGCATTCAGGCCCATTACCACGCTGGGAAAAAAAGCATACACAAAAATGATGTAGAATCAAATTCTTAACTGTAACTATTTTTTGTTTTGTTTGCACTCTACAATACTATATGCAAGATCAGTGGTGTAACAGAACAGTGCACAAAGAAACGGATATAAAGACACAGAATTAATTGGCTTGTAGATAAATTACTGCATGGGCAAAATTGTAAATACCAAGGACCCTGGAGCCAACAGGGGCCCTTGGCCTAAGGATTTATTGATATGTTTTATATGTGTAAAGTGATTTCATTGCTAAAATATCAGTGTACGTGGTGATTTGAAAATGTGGTATGATTATGAAATTGTCTGTTTTTTTATAAATTAGTTGATTAAATCACTTAATGTTGTAATGTCGTAGGTAGGCTATCGGTCATATATCTGTTTCACGGTCAACATGGAGAAAAGCGCTCTTAGCATGTCGGCAAAGCATACATCAAAAATACTTTTAAAAATATTGCTCAAATGTGGATTACAGTCAACATGATCTGTAAAAAAACCTTGTCATGTCAGATAGAAAACACTTCTGGTTACAGCCTCCACATTAACTGACAGGTGGGGATAACAAAACCATGCGGGGTTGGACAATGGTAATACAATTTTGGTATAGTTCTCAAATATCTGTCCAATAACATTGCTTTTCAGTACCAATCACTTGGACAGCAACTACAATAGACTGCTTAATTCTGATTTAGTCACTATCCTGTTTTGTGAAAGTCTCGTGGGAAATCAGTTCAAAAAGACCGTGCATATGGCCCAAGTGCCAGTTCCTATTCAAAGTTGCTTTGAATTGCGCTTTATAGATGAACTATCTATAGAGTTGAAAATACTTCTCAAGGAGGCAGACCATTAAAATTGTAAAATCATCTTCTTCTTTTGGTTTCTTTCCCTGTTTCTCAAGGGTCTGTACAGTGGATTCTATAATTCATATCGATACCCTCTAAGGGCACAACACTCATGGCAGTCATTGTTAACCCAGGCCCCAACTGATCCAGTATGGTCTAGTCAATCTGCGTAATGATTATGCAAAATTTTATGTTGGACGCCCTTTCTGACACTGTGACTAATCCTTTGGATGGGGCCATAGATGAAGTGCTGGATACTAGCACTATTCATGGACTTGTGCCTATTCCTGTCACCCAATTAAAATTGATAAAAATTTTAAAAAGAGTTGTCCAAAAATACAACCGCCACTTGTCAAGATATTTGTCCACTTGCTCAAGCATAGACCCATGTACTTATAGTTGGATATATATACATGACTTTTTTGTGGATTCTCTTATCAGTCCCACAAGGAGAAATTTTTAATTCACTGCATTTAACCCATCCTATTGTATAGGAACATTGAGCTGCCACCATATGGTGCTCGGGAAGCAGTTGGGGTTCAGTGTCTTGCTCAAGGACACCCCGGCATGCTTTGTGCAGGACCGAGGATCGAACCTGCAACCTTTCAATTGCCAGATGACCCCTCTACCCACTGAGCTATGCTGCCCCGAAATAACATTACTTTGAACCAATTGAGTGTGTGTGTAAAGATGCACATTCATATCAAGGGAGGCACTTCATACCACTGTTGATGGGAAGATAAAGAGGCTTTTCACCAACAGCCTGATGCTGTGAGCTTAAGAAAAAGCATGTAGAACATAATCGTCAGGCAAAAAGTGGGCCATCAAAACATAGTGGAAACGTGTATGGATTTGTCCTAGAAATGTGAGGGATCAAGAAAATGAGCAAAGCTTTGTACGTATGCACAAAATGCTGCACTAATAATTGCCCTATATATTTTTAATCATTAAAGTTTATAGAATACTGAAATGTAGCTGATGCCAAAGCCATAATTCAAAATGCATAGTGCTCCACAGCAGTTATTCATAACTGAACTGACACTTTTATCACAAACTAAACACTTGTCACAAGAGCATGGGCTCTAAGCAAATCATCCCCAATAACAATGTAGTGTAAGAACACTTTTTCTAAATGCAGTGCTTACCAGCCTCTGAGCTCCAACAATGGAGCTTCATCTGTGTCACTCTTCTCAGGGTTTATCTATCCATGCTCTTTAAAGCACTGAGTGAGCAAGTCATTATTTTAGCCTGCTGGGCCATCATTTAGGAACAGGCTAAGGAGATGGTACCTCAATGAGAAGTCCACTAACCAACCCAACACCACGTTTGTCCTTGTCCTTAGTGAAAAGAGCAACTTTATGTGAAAGCTGCATTTCTCTGAATCATTTATTGAGAAGAATGCATCTCCCCAGGGCCTCCATTAGAGGACTGACACAGGGGGAGCAGCGGGGCTCTTACGCCCACATGCACAGGCTGTCCATCTCCAGGGCCAAACGGCTTTCTGCATTTTTATGGCTGGATTCACTGCTGGTAAGTGATCTCTCCTGAGGCTGTGGAGACAATGGAAAGGGTGAAGTGGCACTAGGAATGTTTCCCTCATTCCAGCATAAGATGTTTGGAACAGCCCTTAGGTCGCTAATATAGGAAATGGAGCTTAATAGCGTCATCCTCCTTTCCACTGGCCATTCATGCCTTCTTGAAATCTGTTTTTTCTGAGGCCAAAAACAACCATGGATTTTCAGTCATTTTTTTGGTGATACAGGTTCTCTGAGTTTCAAGGCAGATAAGCAGACACATTATTATACTATTATGAGAACTAAAGGGAGATGAAGCAAAATTGGACATAGCAATACAGTGAGTTGTCATCAACAGCAACTGAATGACTTAATGTGACATGGTATGGAATGCAATGGCCACCCATGAAGTTCAGGTGATGTCTATGAGCCTATAATTGAGGGCAATTTTTGGTTGTACTTCCATAATGGGTCCACTCTCTAAAGTGTCAGAAATTGATGTGCATCTGTCAAGCCATGTCTATGCAAGGCAGAGGAAACCTCATCACCATAGCCAGAAAAATCAAGCATCCTGCTCACACACGGAAGAAAACATCAAATTAATTGAAAGACATTCCACTGCCTTTGCCTGTACTTCCTCGCTTTTTTTAGCTTGTTGTTTCTCCAGATTCCAGCAGCAATCTGTGTTTTATCACTGTGTACTGCCAGCAAGTTTACTTGCATGGAGTTTATGTGTGCTGCCTCATCAAGATGGATCCTGAAAGTCCTTTTGTCTCGAGGCAACCGAGAGAACAGCCATAGAAATGTTTTTCTAGTGCTTGTATTGTAGCCACCTGCTAGTATATTGCACTATCAACCTGCTGCAGTTGCATACTACTGTTAGAGAAATTCAGAAAAGTGGAGAAACTGTCTCCACCAGCTGCCATGCTATAAATGTGTGCATTTGGTAGAGTGCATTTTCTACATATGTATGAGGTATGGAAAGGTTCAAAGTCCACTCCACAGTGCAGGCATAACACCCGCTATGGTATTAAAATAGCTGGGTCTGTTCAAAGGCTCTTAATTATGCAAAAGTGAAAAGAGGCTCTCATCATCTGACCTCAGAGACTACCAATCCATGCGATACTAGAAGCACTGTATTTAGGACAAAGAAAAAGACGAGTCTACCGTTACTTCTGTAAATCTCAGCCAAGCTGTGTGATTGATTTCCTCCGAGTGAACACTACAGTTATGCATACAAATAAAATTGACTTGACCTGAATAGGACATGAAAGTGGTTCCCAATGTGAGGGCATAAAGACAGGATGTTGTGTTGGTGTAGAGCCCACTGAGGCACATTCTTAATTTCTGATGATGAGGTATACAAATGAACATAACTTGACTTTGTTACAAATGACCATAATTGTGATTTCAACATCCACATTTATTGGACATCAATAACATTAATCAAAGACTAAAAGATTGGTTTTTACATGTCATGATTAGTGCCCCCATGTTGCAGAGATGTATATGGAGCATGAGGGATTAAGGGCGGATGCCCTTCCTGATACCTTGTGGTGGGATCGAACCTGCAATGCCTGGCTTGTCATTCCTTGATGTATGTACTCTCCTATCAAGCTACTGCAGCAGATCCTGACATACCAACATGTTCATTCATCCATCCGTCCATCGTCAACCGCTTATCCGGTGTCAGGTCGCGGAGGTAGCAGATTTCAGCCAGGACCTCCAAGCTTTCCTTTCCTCCAAGCTTTCCCTTGCAACATCCACTAGCTCTGATTAGGGGATCTCAAAGGCCAGTGTGGAGATGTAATCCCTCCATCTGGTCCTTGGTCTACCCCGTGGCCTTCTCCCAGCTGGACGTGCCTGAAAAACTTCTTATGGGAGGCGATCAGGTGGCATCCTTACTAGATGCCCGAACCACCTCAACTGGGTCCCTTCTATTCGTAGGACCAGCGGCTCTACTCCGAGTCCCTCTTGTATGTCTGAACTTCTCACCCTATCTCTAAGGGAGACACCAGACACCCTCCTAAGAAACCTCATCTCAGCTGCTTTATCCGTGATCTTGTTCTTTCAGTCATGACCCAGCTTTCATGGCCATAGGAGAGAGTGGGCACCAACATTGACCGGTAGATCGTAAGCTTTGCCTTCTGGCTCAGCTCTCTCTTGGTAATGATGGTTTGGTAACAGGAGCGCAATACTGCTCCAGCAGCTCCAATTCTCCGGTCCAACTCATGCTCCATTCTCCCCTCACTTGAGAACAAAACTTGAACGAGATACTTGAATTCTCTCACTTGGGGTAAGGACTCATTTCCTACTTGGATTGGACAAACCTCTGGTGTCCTGCTTAGAACCATGGTCTCAGATTTAGAGGTACTAATCCTCATTCCAGCTGCTTCACACTCGGCTGTAAACCGATCCAGTGAGTGTTGGAGGTCAGAGACTGATGATGTCAACAGAACCACATAATCTGCAAAAAGCAGTGATTTAATTCTAAGTTCACTGAATTGCAACCCCTCTCTTCCACGACTATGCCTGGAGATCCTGTCCATGAAGATCACAAACAGGATGGGTGATAAGGAGCAGCCCTGGCGGAGACCAACCCCTACAGGGAAAGAGTCCGACTTACTACCCACATACCAACATGTGCATGGCAAAAATAGCAAAGTTATCAGAAAGGTGTTGTATGCACCTCAAAGTAAATCCATTGTGTTGAACTCCAGCTATCTAAGACCTTAAACTAAGTGATTTGCTTGTCAACATCTTTGTGATCAACACCTCGAGAATCTTTGCAGGTTTGGCGTGGACAAGCTGACACGGCAGTCGTACAATTTAATATCTCTGAGAAGAGGTGAATCCTCAGGAGTATTAAAAAAAGAGTAGGGGATACTGTTGGAGATGTCCTTGACTTAAACCCAACCAATACTGGGGTGCCAAACTGTTCTTCATACCAACACACAAAATAAACACACACACCAAAGCCCTTACTCCAAATTACATCACATCCCGCCTTGAGCCCGATGCATTGTTGGTGTTGAAGTAATACATGGTCAGGTGTCATACTTGTTTATATTGGATTCAGTTATGCCAGCTGCTAAAATACATGAAAGAAATTGATTTAAAAAAAGAAAAAAATATGCAGAAAACAAAGGAAATATTGCTGATAACCATTACCCTAATTTTATCAAAACTCTTGCCTGGACTCTGGTGAAATGAGAGAACCATTTTAAAATTCAGTTTTTTATTTTCAAACGTGTTGCAAAATAACAATTATACTCTAGATATTCAAACAAATACCATAATACACAATTGCAACTACACCTTTTACACACTACATTATCACACATCACAAAAACGCACCATCAACCAAACACAACATAGCCACACGGCAGTCCCCCCCACCCGGCACACAACATGATACACAGTACCTTAGGTCAATTATTACATCTTATTTTCTACTGATCCCCATTTTTAATATACATCAGGAAACTGCCCCACATAGCATAGAGCTTTGAGACAGAGTTTCTCCCTTTGGTGAGCATTAGAAGCTGTACTAGTGTTTTCATATGTTTTTTAATTCTGCTGCAGCATCCATATTTTTAGGATATACATTCAACAGAATTCCTTCTTAAAGTTCTTCCTCCATCGGAACTTGCCTTTCTGTGTCAGCTGAATTTACATTATCGTGATTACTTGCTCTCAGCGTTGGTCTTTCAACTTGTGGCCTTTGTTTGCAATCTTGGGAGTTACAGTTGGCACATTATTCATGCACATCTTCTTCCCACATGAAAAGTCTTATGAGCAAACCCTATGCCCAATAGTTGGTGTAATGTCTTTCCTTGAGATAAAATGCATCAATCTCTTCTTAAGTACCCGTCAATGCAAGGCTTCTGTTCTTTTTACTGGTTTTTTTTACTGTTGTTAAAGAAGTTAGGCACACAGCAAGTGAATCCAATCCATTAGTCCTTCTTTTCTTCGTGTTGGTATTGTATATAATATATCAATATTTCTTGCCATCTGCTTTTCTTGCTGATTCTCCAATGATTTCTGTGTCTTTATTGTCACCGGAGCCTGGGTAAGAGTGTTGATAAAAACTTAAGGCAGTTATCAGCAAAATTCTCATTTTCTGCATTTCTTTTTTCAGGTTGCCATTTTCCTCTTATTTTCTTCCTTGTATTTTGGTAGCTGGTGTAACTGAATCGAGTGTGAGCAAGTGGGGTATGACATATTTCAGAGAAAGGTTTATTGGCTCATTTAAGGGGATAATCAGCAATGCCTAGAAACCCATTGCTCCTGTCCTCAAATGAAAAAAAGGTATACACATAAGTATATAAACATAAACACAAGTATAATGTTAAAAGAAAGGTCCATCTTAACTGTGCTTTTCTCATCTGGCTTCAGATTCAATCAGCCAAGC
>OMLC01102264.1:2998-14395 GCA_900302585.1 Regalecus glesne | reverse complement strand
CTGGGAGCCGAAGTGAAAACATTTATTCTGGTGTTGGATTCAGATGGATTTCAATCTGAGGAGAAGTGTCAACTAAATGTAGAAATTTTCCCAACCGTTAATGGTCTGTTCCTTATTTGTGAGTGAACATATGTGTCCAAGTGCCTGTATGTATGTTCAAAAGGCTTTGTCAAATGGGCGACTGATGTGATCTCTCTCTCTCTCTCTCTCTCTCTGTCTTTCTATCTCTCTCTCTCTCTCTCTCTGTAATTCTCTCTCTCTCTCTCTCTCTCTCTGTCTCTCTCTCTCTCACACACACACAGACAAAGGGGGGACGTAAAGATGCCTGGAGCCAGGGGCACCACATTCCTGTTTCTCACTCAGCTGATGTGGATAAAGAACAGGAGACCCTACACTATCGACCCCCCCCTCAAAAAAGAAAAAGCAGTCACGGTCGTGACATTTGATCATGCTGCTTATCAAAAGGTGCACATTTAATTCCCTCCACAACCACTCTAACCAGCTAATGCTGACTGATTCTTCAAACCTATGTATGTGGGAAATGGACCAAACCAATCCCCTGAGACTAGGGACCAACAGTCAGGCGTGTTATGGATGTGTGTGAGCTCTGACGTGTCCTGAAGGGGGGATATAAACTACCTGTGTGTGTGGTGTTTGAGAATTCAGCCATCCATCCCCTCTTTTCAGGATTGTTTCGGGAGCTTCGGTGGGGATGTGATCGTATTCCCTCTATCCTAACATGTATTTCCCCTTTGAAAAGAAAAAGAGAAAATCCTTTCTTCTATATTTTTGCTAAGGCTCATTTCGGTCCGAATGAGCAATGGCTGTAAGCAGTACATATCATGTGTCAGGTCATCCGTGGGCTTTACACGTAGAACAGACCTGACGAGATGATTTAGAGGATTTCGGCCTCTTAAGCAAAACTACTCGGACTGCTACATGAAACCGAAAGGCTTCAGAGTGAGTCAATATCAACCCGGATGTAACGTAATGGTACGTTTGAAATGTGATTTGTCGGCCCTAACATGGACACGCTCCGTCATTTCTAAGGGATGACAAATTATTGAAGGGGACAGTACGGCGGGCTGTAAACGTGTGTGGGGGGAGCCGGTTTCCTCTGTCCCCGCCAAACGTCATGCCCTGCAGTCATACAAACACACATAGACGTGTCCGAGGCCTAACCGGGCCAGCGTCATCCCAGGCCCGTCCCAGGTCCTTTGGATTTCCTCCTGATGCTCCTGTCTCCCGCCGCCATCACAGAGACACGCGTGTCGGAGGTCCACACTCCCGCCTGTACCCATGGGCAAGGCAAAAGGATGCTTTAATGCAGAGAACATATTTCGTTGTATGTATGTGCTATGACAAATGGATTAAGCTTCTAAAAGAATTCTGTTTTTTGTTTTTTTTTATTAATGCCAATATTGACGCCGATACCGCTCCTCTGATGTGAGGGCCGAAGGACCGCATGTTGCGTTCGTGTAAAGTCCACCGAGGCACATTTGAAATGGTGATATTGAGCTGTGAAAATAGAATCGACTAGATTCAGCTCAGTACGCAGGGTGGTCATCTGGTCATCGTGAATCGGTGGTTTGATCCCCGGGGGGGCAGCGAAAAGAGCGTTGCGGTGTCCTTGAGCAAGACACCGAACCCCCAACTGCTCCCCTTGTGCAACGTGGAGAACGAAGTCCACCAGCGGATAACAACTATTGTATTCTAATACACTTCTGTCCTTTTCTCCTGTTGATCTCTGCCCTCCTCCTATGAGCCACGCCAGGACGGCCAAACAGAGGGAGGGCCTATCTGCCCCGACTTATCTCGAAGTCTCTCCGGGTCTGGGTGAGTCCAAGTACGGAAACTCTGTTTGTGGCCTTTCTGATTGTGGGTCTTGTTTATCACTTCTTATCTCCCCTCTCTGTCCTCCCATCCAGTCCCCTCTCCCATCTTTATCTTCTGTCTTTCTTCACATCGAACCCTTTTCCACTCCCCCCCCCCTTTCTCTGCTCCAACAGGACCTCGGTCCCCACAGCCAGATTGCATCACTGCTAGTAAGTTTCTCCAGCAGCTACATCATAGGGTGGGACCTCTGTACTGCTGCTGATGATGTCCTCATAACACACGTGGCATCTAAATATAAATCGTGCGTAGTGGGAGTTTATCTGAACTTAAATCCATGCAGGAACACGGGGTCTGTTCATTGTGTGATAAGTTCTCTGTGGAGCTGAGGGACAAGCTTTATTCCATCCGGCTCATAAAAATAGCATCAGCCAAATGTTGAGGCTTCAACCTATTAAAACACTATCTGTATATGTGATCTGGCGCCCTCTAGTGGATGAGCTGTCTTTTTTTTTGATAACTCCAATTTACCTAGTGAGGCTGCTGACGTGATCTTCCATGTCAGGAGCACTGTCATAGGATAGTCGACATAATTCTCAAAAGTGATTTGGGGTCAAATTTGCTTCAGTATTATGGGAGAAATCTATTACGATGTGTCGTGCAAAACTGAATAACACGAACGCAGACATCTCAGTCTGATGAGACTGAAGTGCTGCCACCCAACACCGGTTAGTTCCAACATTTGCAATATTCACTCACATCTCAGTTTAAACCACTCCATCTGTCTGCTGTACCTTACTGCATTTCTGCTGAAGAGGTTTTTTTTGCATTGTATTTTGTCACTGACTGTACTTTATAATGTTGTATTTTGTATTTATTGTTTAGACTGTTCTTTTTCATTGCTAATATTTTACATTTCTAATCTCTTCTCTGTATTTCTAGTCTCGGTCTGCACAGTTTGAGCCTGATGCAATCGCAATTTCATTGTGCATAATGTTTGTTTATCGAGCTACGGAGGACCTCACCGAGCTATGACATTTTCAAGACATGCTTGCTTTGACTGTTTCAGATTATGTGATATATATCAAGCATCTGGTCTCGTTGCATTAAAGCTCTCCGTGACTTCTACAATTCTCCACAGTGCAGCAAATGTCTGTCAAAAGGGTCCATCTGAATGATGGTTTTTAACGTGGCATCTGGATTAGGCTAATGCTGAAGTCAATAGGCCTCCTTAGCCAAGATGACAAAGGAGAAATTGGAATATTTTTTTAGAATTTTGTAGGAGCATCTACATACAAACATAGATGGATGGATGGATGGATGGACGGATGGATGTAGAACCATGATTGTCACAATAACAGAATGTTTATTCTGCATGGGTTTACAAACCCATCTGTACAAATGGGTTTGTAAAGCTGCAAACTAAGCCTTAAAAGAACCAATGTAGTCTCCTGACATTGTGCCTGGCAGGGTCAAAATAAACTCATAATTTGGGCTAACTGACTGATTAATTGAGGCGAGATCCAGCCCTTTTACAATAATATGTTTTGTATTAAATAAGCAACTTTGGTAAATGACTGTGCCAAGCCTCCGTGAAGCCCCTCCATCAACATGTCATTCAACATCTGCCTTGCCAAAGGCTCCACGGTACTCTACTTCTGGCTCATATCCGCACTATCATTCTAATTAGAAGTATCAGTATTTAACTATCTCAGCAAGACTTTGAGGCCTCGACTTGTAAATTCTCCCCCAGACAAAAAGGACACTTTGTTACCTTGTCAATGAGACACTCATGAAAGCTTTTACTTGTTTTCTCTTAAACTCACGTCATCTGCCGAATGAGAAAATGTAAATGTAATGTCACGGACACTCGTGGTGGTGAAGGGCGGATTTCCCCTTTCGTTGTGTGACTTTTGTCCAGGGTAGCAAAAACACGCGGCAGTAAAGTTCAGCAGGACAGTGGCAGTTTCAGACGGGTGTGGTGGGGATGTGTGGAATTCTCCTCCGTTTCAAATGAACAGGAAACTCTCAAATGACTTGGAATGTTGAGCCGTGGTCGAGGAACAGGATCTCAAATCTGTGGGGAATGACCGCATTAGAGACGGAGTAGTCTCTGTTTAACTCACTGTCACAGATGGAGTCCACACTTGCCTCCAACAATCTGAGGCACCTATGGCAAGGAGTCCAAAACATGACAGACTTCAAGGACAAAACACAACAAGCCTCAGACACGACTCCCACCCTCCCAGATGAACTCGACATCTTGAATCCCAGGTTTGAAGCCCCTGCTAGACCCGCGGCCATGCCCTCTCACCCCTCCAACACTACTGACCATCACTCCCGTCAACCACCACTGCCTCCCTGCACTGCCCCCCCTTTACTTCTTACCTATACCCATTGTATGCCTAATTATTTTCTACCTATTGCTTGATGTATATTTGCCTTGTATTTATTGCTTCGTACGTATGTGTATGTATACACACCTTTTATTATATATCTCTATTGACTTTGTTTTATCTTTATCTCATGTTTCTGTAATGGAGTCCCCCATTCTAAGAATGCCATAAAACTGTATTTGTACAGCCAGAGTGACAATAAACATCTTCGATATTGAATTAATGTAATTCACTCAGCTAAGAATAAAGGGGAGCCTAACATGGGGCTCTCTTCTAAACTCCCTGGCTTTCTCATCCAAGCTTTCTCCTGCAGCCCACCCAAAACACCATGGTTGCAGTGGATGGTTATGGCCACAGGGTGGCGCTACGAGCGAAAAAAAACCCTGTAAATTCGTCTGTAAGGAAAAAGAATGGCCACCTGCTGGCAGCCAGCGACACTGCAGGTAAGCATGAGCCTTGAAACCGTGGGGAGGTAGTGAAACTCTTCAGACATGAAGACGTGCTGGAATGGATGTGGGACGTCGGTCTCCTCGATCTAGAAACGCTGACCTGAATCACATGGCAGTTTTGATGGGAGAAATCTGATTTTTAATGTGTTCACATTGGCATTGACTCCCGATGTGACCTCCCCTCTTCTGATCCAGTTGAACCGATCCACCTTTATGTGACCACCTCATGCGGCTTTGTTACATGTACACCTAGATGGTTAAACTCATGCCCCAAAGAACGTATTTGCCCTATAAATATGGGACCATCTACAATCAGGTTCAGTGAGCTTTTATTCCGTCGTTACGGAAAAAAATCAACCAAGGAGTCATGACAGGGGGACCAGGATCAATGATTGGGCTGACTTTCCATATCCAGCAGAAGAACCCGTTTTGAATGTTCTATTTTTATACCTTTATGTTATGCTTGTGGGTGGTAGCGCCAGATCAGTGGGTAGATTCCGGCTTTAACCCCCCGAACTCCATCATGTGATCATTGATCTGATTGGCTGTGTGTAAATGACTGATGACGTCATCACGAGTACCATGAGAGGTGAACAACTTGACGGGAGCCTCTGATAAGATTAGTGATTTGAAAACGATCACAAGATATTAAATGAATATTTTTTTACTAAGACGTGTCATGACGGGTCTGCGGTTCAGCTTTAGTCCAGCGTTCATACTCTCCCTGCGTTTGTTCAGGTGAGGATGAGTAGCTGACCCGTCGAGTTGATAAACCGACAGGTATTGACCCTGGAGGAAATGGATTCATCTGCCATCAGGGGACCTGCAAATATGCTGGACGTCAGCCACTCCATCAACCATATCTTCAGCCTGCACTGCCATGACGGTCGACAGACAGACATAGACAGACATACAACACACAGACTGTCTCTGTCTCTTTGCATCTGTCTAACGGAGACAGACCGAGGACGAAAAGTGACACACACACACACACACACACACTGAGAGAGAGGTCATCTTTCTGTCTGTCTGTCCGTCTCTGTGGGTGTTTCTATCTGTCTGTCAGGCAGGCAGACACACGGAGACAGGTGGAAAGACGGGCAGATTGAGACACAGACACAAGACTTAGCTGTCATTCTCCAGTCCATCACCCCGGAGATCGTGGTGCAGGATGTGCCGCCATCCGCAGGACAAACAGAAAACATCTGGCGGGAGACCCGGGGGAAGGTTTAGGGTGACGGACTGAGTCCGGACAGCTCAGCATTGTGGGAGTACTGAGACCCGAACACACACACACGGGCTCGTCTATGAAACCCGAAGTGGACTCACATGGAGGGGGAGGTGATCCAGTCTGTTCTGCCATGAGGAGAAGACTGAACCGTGAAGTTGCTGTTTTTCCTCCTCCATTGTCCACCGAGAATGTTACAAGAAACTGTCGTTAACTTGATGACTCCTATGAATGAACTACTGATGTTATTCACCATGGCTTTGCCTTCGGAGCCAGTCTTCCTCTCAAGCCATGTTCTAGTCTGACATTTCCAATAACTAATGGCTTCATACTTTATTATGGTCAGGTTATTCAAGATAACCTGACCACAAATATACCAAATCAATCTTACGCTCTGTGACTCTGCTGTTCCTAAAACACATTAGCTTGTCCGCCTCCAGCGCCTCTTGCCTTTTCTTTGGTTTACCTTTACATTTCCAGGGATAATCTGGAGATGAAGCTCCACTGTGTCATTATACTATAAAGAGCCTTTCAGACGAGTCAAACTTCATTTCTTTAGCACATTTCATAAAAGAGCAAACGCAGAAAATAGCCATGCACATCAAACGGTGTAAGTCAAGTTATACTGGAATCAGAGCAGAATGGACTACTACTACTTTTGGCTGCTCCCAATTAGAGGTTTTTTGAAGTGGATCATCATCTCCATCTCTTCCTGTCCTCTACATCTTCCTCTGTCTCACCAGCCACCTGCATGTCCTCCCTCACCACATCATAAACCTCCTCTTTGGTCTTCCTCTTCTCCTCTAGCCTGGCAGCTCCATATTCAGCATCCTTCTCCCAGTATACCAGCATCTCCTCCACACATGTCCAGACCATCTCAGTCTGGTCTCTCTGGCTTTGTCTCCAAACCCTCTACCCTGAGCTCTCCCTCTAATATAAGAGAAGCCTGTTTTTATGTCACAATTAGTCCCCATGTTGTAGGGGTGGACACAGACTTAGATGGAGCTCGGAGGGAAGATTAAGGACAGAGCCCCTTCCTTCTGAGCTGCGGTCGATTTGAGCCCGCGGCCTCTGGCTCATCAGTCCCTGAGGCGAGCACGGTAGCCACTGACCAACCATGGTCCCGGTGGTCCCTCTAATAAACTTGCTCCTAATCCTGTCCTTCTTCATCACCTTCATCCCAGCGCTCATTGGGTGAAAGGTGGAAAACATCCCGGACAGATCACCCTTCAATCAGAGAGCTGATGCAATTAGTTGTTCCGTTTTTTCCCCAAGGACTCTTCGGCATGTTCTCTGCAGGGTTTATCCTTCTGGTGGAATTTAAACCCCCTATTATTTCAAGCCCTATCCCTGAATCCATGTGGTTGTGTCACTGGGAACTTGAAAGGAGCTACACAGAACGTTCCTGTCAAAAGTTGATAAGGCCGCGATCATGCTTTCCCATGGACACCTCCCAGCCTTTGGCTCAGATGTGTGGATGACACCTGGGTTCAAATCAAATCTCAGGAAGTACCTCATTTCACGTAGCACGTTAATTTGATGGACAACCACATCAAGTTCCCCAGGGAGGATGTGACAAATGACATGTTGGCCTTCTTAGGCTGTGAAGCTGAAAGTGCTGATGGGGGAAATCTGATGATGGATTTTTATTGTAAACCCACAAAATACAGGTCGGTGCTTAAGGTTTGACTCTCACCACCCACCAGAACACAGGCTGGTAGTCATCAGGGCTCTGTACCACTGAGTTGAAACCATCCCCACTGACAGAAGCCAGAGGGGGGGATAGAGCCCACATTAAACAGACCCTGATTAAGTGTGGTCATCCCAAGTGGACGTTAGTCAAAGCCAGGAAGCCTCCCACACGGTGCACCAGCCAATCGAAGGGACAACAGCTACCTTTATAAGGGTGGAGATGCTGCAGTCAGCTCAGACTGAAGATGTCACCTGTTAGAGTGTCTGAATAAACTGATCCAGTTGAACTGATTCACCTCTTTCATGAAGAGGAATTTCTCTGCAGATATCCAGGAGTCCAACAGGGGTCACTGTGATAAAACTCGGGTGTAACATCTGCCATCCAGACAGGGACAGAAGAAGGCGTGTGCGTAAAAAGAAAGCAGGCCGTCACCACATTAAACATTAGCTAGTACAGGCTCCGTTGCTGTTGCTATGCGGGATCAATGATCATATACTGGAATTCAAAACCTGAGGACAGAGAGTAACCGCTGAGAGCGGGCCATGCTGTTCTCGGAAAGGTAATGAGCCGTAAAGCCCTTGGGTCTCGGCTTAGCAGCGCCCACAAACTGCAGCGAAACTGGAATGATTGGCAGCCCAGGTTGGTATGGCGCCGCGGGTGAAACGGGTTGAAATAGAGCTGTGATCGGCCGGGCCTGAAGCTCGGTAGCTTCACTTAGCATGTTGGCATCTGTGGCCACATGGAAGCGCATGGCTTGCCGAGTGACTTACTGTAATAATAACGCCAACTAAAAAACGATTCGGGTTGTCCCCCAAAGTCCAAAGCCAGAGTCACTTGAATGCTTACTGGAGTTCAAGCTCTGCAACCACCTAAAGCGTTAAGTGTGTACGCTCTCCCGCCTTACCTTTCTAAGCTAACTTGCTTCCTCTCTTCTCCTAGATACTCGTGTTTGATCCCATTTATACGAAATGTGTTCATCAATTTACTAAAAAATTTTGGGGGGTGGGGACCACGGCCTGTGCTCTTACACCTCACCCGAAACTGTTGACGTTAAAATTGAATAGCATATCAAACAACCGTAGAACAGAATAGGGACGATAATTACCTCCCCCTGTGTTGCCTGACTCAGTCCGCCGGCCGTTAGCAAAGCTAACAAGCGTTAGCTACATGACACATTAGCTATCGTGAAGCCTTCCCGGGATCGGAGTGACATGAATGTGTGACAGGGGTAATGGCTCATAACAGCGCGGCCATTGACAACATGGTGTTGTCATTAACAAGTGTTTTGTCTACCCCGCTCGTTGCTTAGCTTGCCAGACAGTCTCCTCGACAGTTGACTTAAGCTTTCAGTCAGTTAGCTTTCGGCCAAAGCTACCCCACCCATTTGTAGCAACCAGTGGTGAGCCACAAAGTACCGTTTGGCTGCAGCGGCTCAGGTACCAACCTACAACCCGATGGGCTCCAACCACTGCTTATGAGGCTCATAACAGGTCCCATTGGGCGAGTGATTGATGTTTGGAAGCGCATTGTGTCCGTATTTAACACATTTCAACCACTCGGTCTTGTGATCGATTCCTTTCTTTGGTGATATATAGGATTTCTTCACCTTGAAATGGTCTAAACTAAGGAAAAGGGAAAGTTTTTTGTATCAACGTGTCTTGATGCATGCTCAATAATCCAGGTAGGGAAATCACAGAATCAAAAATCACATTTTGGTATCAACAGTGAATTACGCAACTGTCCCTCATCAGAGAGAAGCGTCCCTTGTAGATCTAGGCTTTACCTTACGAGGGAAATGAAAGTATGTAAGGCCAGGTTTCAGTGAGGGTTTATTGTCAGCAGGGTGTCCCGCAATTTCGTTTTTCTGTCATATATGGCTTTAGGTGAGGGAAACAAAGGTTGAACTAAATGAAGAAATTAGGTTGGGAGTCAGGAGTGCATGCAGGACATTTTTTATTGTTTTAACTAATAAAATGACTAATATCTAATATCATTATTCAGTCATTACAACTCATGAGCACATGAATATGTTTAACAGCACTACAGCCCCCCTCCTAAAAACCAGCTGAGTAAAAATGTTAAATATCAATGCTGAACATTATCTAAGCTTAGCTGACATGGGCATGCCACCAGAACCACGTCCCTAATGCTAGCTTCTGTTGCTTGGTTCTGGTCCGCTGAGACCCTTTGGCTTCACTGCTACCTGTCTGGCAGTGCACCCGACCCCACTGGTTCTTCCTGTAGGTGGTGGGTCTACAGGATGGAGAAGTGTCCACGTTGCTTTTTCGGGCTGAGCCCGGCCGGGCTCCGTGGTAAACTCGGCCACCAGGCGCTCGCTAATGGGCCCTCCTTCTGGGCCTGGCTCCAGACGAGGGCCCCGGGCTTCCTCCGGGCAGGGTATTGTCACTTCTTTTTGGATCTTTCATGGGGTTTTCTTGAACCATTCTTAGTCTGGTCCCTCACCAGAAACCAATTTGCCATTGGAGACCCTAACAGGAGCACAAGGCTCCAGACAACATAGCTCTAGGGATCATAGAGACACTCAAACCTCTCCACCACCATAAGGTGATGGTCCCTCTGAGAGGACAGATAATGTTATGGGCTTAAATATGATATGATGGTATTATGTAATTGAGGGGACCACCATAGCTCAGCTAGAGTGCACATGGGAAATGGCAAGCCAAACATTATGGATTCAATCCTATCGCAGAACGTCAGGAAGGATATCTGGACTTAATTCCCCGCGCTCCATCTAGGTCTGTGTCCATCTCCACAACACGGGGCCTAATTGGGACATGTAAAACAGGCCTGGGGTAATAGTAAATAAGACAACAAAAATCCCAGACTATTGTATCTCATTTTGCTACTTTCAGTAGAATCATTGAATCGACTCTTCTCTTTTTTCAATCTTTCTCTCACTCACATCCCCTTGTCCTTCTCTATCTGCCTCCTCCATTCTTACTCTCAGAGCTGCTTGTAAGCTGGTTCTTTATTTTCAGCATGGCCATACAGTCAACACACCAAAGGTTTTCTTAAGGGGCAGATGATAATGCAAGCAGTTTAGATACATCTGCAGAAGATATATGTTAAATTTGTCTCAATTTCAAAATAACACTCATGCCAGGCAAAAAAAAAATTGCAAATAATTGATACAGAAGAATTATATAAGTAAATATGGAGGTATAGCCTCACTCTAATAAAGCCTGGGTAAAGTTTGGTGCAAATAGTAAAGTTGTACACTAATCAGCAGTGTCAAACTGATCCATAAAAGGGCCGGTGTGAGTGCAGGTCTTTGTTCCAACCAAGCACTTACTCACCTGTTTCTATTCATCAACCAATCATCTTTGCTAAGGACCTTGATTAGTAGATTCAGTTGTGTATATGCTTGATTGGAACAAAGACTTGCACACCAACCCTTTTTTGAATCACTTTGACACATGTGCACTAAGTCAAGGACCAATTCTGGTCACTGAGACATCCTCATTGTGCACAAACACATTAATGATGCTAACCAATTTATAGAGCCATTAAGACTACAGTCCCTTTTCCAATACCTTTTTAAATAACTCGTATCTTTTTATGAATTTTCCTGAGCCTCTGATGGCACAAAAATTTTACTTTTGGAGGTATGGAAAAAAAGCCACAAATACACAGACATAATGTAAAGAGGAAATAAAGAATACACACTGTAGGCGGAAGGCTTGGTAGTCCACGTACCCCGATGACAGCATTCAGCTCTGCCATGGTCACCTGCTTGGCTCGTTCCACAGCTTGGACCACCTGCTGCTGATGCTGTAT
>OMLC01102260.1:0-11176 GCA_900302585.1 Regalecus glesne | reverse complement strand
GAGAGGGAGAGAGAGAAAGATGGAAAGAGAGAGAGAGATAGAGAGAGAGAGAGAAGGAGAGAGAGAGAAAAGGAGGAGAGAGAGAGAGAGAGAGAGAGAGAGAGAGAGAGAGAGAGAGAGATACCTTCACATTGCTTGGCGTGCAATTATAGAGGTTGGGGGAGATGAGGGTGGTAGAGATTCTGTAACACATATAACATATTAGCAACAGTGGCATGATTCTGTTGTGTGTACACCAACTACCATCCCACCACCAACTCACCACTACCATCATCACCCCTCTGGTGGAATTGCAGAAAGCCCTGTGGCCCCGGCTGGTTTGCATAAAGCAAACAAAATTAAATTTGCTTTGCTAAATCAAAGCTTGTATGGTATTCCAAGCTGCTCTCTCTGGGACAAATTACTTCAAACGGCCTCCTTTGTATCATAACAGAATAGAAAAAAAATCAGCCCAATCAGCGGCTCTCCAAAACCCTCTTCTCGGGAATTAATTATTGAACCCTGGTGCTGGGCGAAGGCTTTTCTGTCTCCCAGCAGTTCACGACACAGATCTATTTATTTTGGAAGTCGTTTTTCTCTTAAAAATACACTCTTGGCTGGGGAATCTAGTCCGCTGCTGTCTCTTTCACTTGCAATGTTTTTGCTCCTCTATGCTGAGATATCCTTGCGGGGACATATGGACAGGTTTAGGACACAAAATGAGTCTCAGAGCTCCGACACTGTCAGTACCAGGGGGCTGGCTGAATAGAGCTATAGCCTCTGCTGCAGTGGACTTGAAATGAACTGCTAACTTGTAAGTTTTCCTTCACTTTTTGTCTCATGTATCAGCTGATTATAACAATGCACATGTTGGTGCACATTTTTTCTTGTTTTTTACTTCTTACTTTTTCTTACAACAACAGCGGTGACACAAACAAAACCAAAAAACAACCAACAGACATCCCTTGCAAACCTACTTGACCCATCTGCTGATTTTTGGGACAAGATTAGTGAAGAAATGAACATCATAAGATAAGATATATGTGGAGGCATTGTAGAACATTTGAGTTCAATATCTTGACCGGTTTTCAGCCTCAAATCCTTCATATCTATCACTCGTGTTACAGCACCCGTGTTACAGCATACAGAGAAACTTCCACTAAGTGTTACTCAGGGAGGTCAAGTCAGAAAAAGACACATCTATCTCACTTGAGACCCCTGCAGAGCTCACACCATCTAAATCAGCCCTCACCAAGTTTCTCTGCACTCTGCAGTAGTCCAGCAGCTGTCACAGTTAACACACAACTGTTTACAAATCCCCTGTTAATAGGATCCGGCCTCATTGACTTGGCCGCGCCGATGTGTCAGATGTAATCTATTAGCTGTATGATAGCCAGTGTCTAAGCCTGATCGATAACCTTGGGCCTCCATATAGCTCCACTGTGGACTGTTACTTATCTTTAGTGCTGCTTCAAATACATGCTTAATGTCTCTGTGTGCACAGTGTTTTGTCTGTCTCTCTTTCCAAATATGTGCATTATATTCACATGTGGGTTCTTCAGATTCCATCATTTACATCTGTGGGGTTACACCCCCCATTTTAATTTTGTGAAGTAACTTTGTGACAGCATACAGCATATCAAGGCAGTAAATCATGTGTTTGTCTACAGTATATGAATGGCCCGTGCAAACCCCAAAAGACAATTGATCCTGAGTCAGACGCTATGTTTTTGACACTGTATAGCTAAATGCTTCTGGGGATAGTGAATATTGGTGTATAAGTATAGTTGTTGTTTTGATGAAATATGACTTAGAAATAATCATATTTTACGAGATGTTTCCAATTTAACAGTATTTACTGTATGTTTAGGTTTCTATAAAGTAATTGAGGTTGTAGGAATTTAAAATGTCCCAAGAGCTTAATTTCAGTAAAGATAGATGGCCTTGATATCACTAAAGCTGAATACTTACAGCACATGCCAAATGGCCACAGAGTCGCAAATGTTGCCAGTTCAAATCCAGCCAAGCGACATTTATTGCACGTCATATCCCCCATTTCCTCTCTTCCTCTTCACTCTACCTAATAAAGGTGAAAACAATGCCAAAACAAAATGATCTATAAAGATGAACGGCCTTTAGATGAACTGTCTGAAAACCCTCAACACCAAGTTTGACAAGGGCATGCTGCACTATCAGTTTTATATTGGAAACTCATGAAGGGAGAATGTGAATATCCGAAAGGTTAAAGGAGACTCCTTATCCAATTTACTTCCCAACAGTTCAGAGTTGTCAAGAGTTGAAATTACGAGCTTTGCAAAGTTCATTCAATTTACAGTAGCGACAGTTGGTTGACTACCTGTAATTTTTGTTGAAGAAATGGAAGCTTTTAAACTCATCGTCTCTGCAACTGAAACTAAGCAGGGAAACAGTACTCCATAGGCAGGTTTAATCTCATCATTAGCAGCATTACATCAGGCCAGCAGATATGGACAAGGCCTAATGGAGAGTTTATATCAACAAAAATAGCAGTGCTGATTTCTGTTTTACCACTAAGCCTCTGCACTTCAATTCCATCTATTGGCTGATGCACAGAAATATCGCTTAGAGGAAAACAAATTGTAGCACCATACGTAGAAGTAATTTAATTTAATTTAAATAGCACATTAGTTAGGTGCTAATATTAGCCAACCATACAGCCACAACATGTGGATTTCCGGCTAAACACTGAGATGCTTCCGTGGCTCCAAATGTACACATAATCAAAAGCACAAAGAAATCCCCCTGCCAAATTGAATTTTTAAATGCAAATGTAAAGTCAGTCATGGGTAAGAGAAGATAAAGGAGAGAGAAAATGAACGGCTCATCCCAGCACCATATGGTGCTGCCCTGGTCAGCCTGCTGGAACACACTTATTCTATAGCAGACTGGGGCTCCCTCACCTCAGACCAAACTCCACCCATAAAATATGACCTTATTCTCACCAGCTCTATAAATTGTGCTAGTGTAGTGACTGCCGTCCCACCAAGGAATTATTTTATAAAAATGAAATGAATCAACATTAAACCAGTGCAAATTCATTATTCCTTCATTCCTGAATAAAATATTAGGATTCAGGCACACTCCTAGTATTTTTGCTGATATTTGTGCCATTGCTACACGTGAGTCTAATTGCATACGTGTGTGTATTTATGGGTCTATAGATGGCACGCTTGGATACGCCTGACACTGGCCGTGTGCTTGTGTTAAGTAAGGCGCATACGTGAAGGTTGTGTGTTTACGCGCACGCATACGTGCGTGTGTGTGTCTTTGTGTGTGTGTGTGTGTGTGTGTGTGTGTGTGTGTGTGTGTGTGTGTGTGTGTGTGTGTGTGTGTGTGTGTGTGTGTGTGTGTGTGTGTGTGTTCCTCATTTGCTGCTTGCAGGCTGTCGGACATGCTTGACTAATGACACTGGAACCATTGTTCTGGTCATCGGTTCCTCCCCCTTATTCACTCCCTAATAGCCCACTCCCTTCCTCCATTATAGTATCAATCCATATCCCCCTCCTTCATTATCCTGCTAGAATGATGCTAGCCATCTCATCTCTTTCTTCAACCATCATTTCATCTCAGTCATGCGGTCCTCCATGTCCCATCCACGTGAATGTGGATATGTATTTTTATGATTTTGATTCATCCTCTCATAATAATTCCAGTGATCATGGTGACAGGCGTGTGTACAAGTCCATGAATGCAGGGAAGGTATTCAGTGCTTTAGCTGGGCTCCCGTCCACAGGGTTGGTGGTTGTTTCAGGAAGGGCATCCAAAACTGACCAATCATTACATGGCTTGACAAGACCATAATGGATTGGTTGAGTCTCCATACAGGATTGGTCAAGGCTAGGTTAACAATGACCGCCATTGCTGCTTTGCCCTCACAGGGTACCAATGGAAACTGTAAAATCCACTGTGGTGATCCTTGAGAAACTGGGAACAAGCCAAAAGAAGAAGATAATGATTCCAGGGGTTAACTTGTCTTTCAGTTACTTTGATGCTTTTTCTGAAAGCCTCGTTCTCATATACCATAATTGTCGACCCTGAGTGTTAGCTAAGTGAATTTATTGCTCTGGTTGTTAGTTTAAGCCAACTCGCTAACATCAAATACAGCTAAAACATTAGCCGTTTAAATCGTGAAATGGAAAAAAAACTAACTAGCAACATTAAACAAGAAGGTTCCAAGGAAAGCTCATTTACCTGGAACGTTTGCGTCAGATTGGTAATTTGAACACACCTCAGGTTGCAGTCATCCAGTAGTTTGGTGAAATAGACGTGACTCACCTTATGCCTCAGGCCTCCCACACGTCTAAGCCTTTATTTATTCAGGAAACGTGTGCTGCTCTCCAACAGCGCTGCTCTGCTGTGTGTTTGAAGTCAAACACACCCACAGCTTGTAACTGTCCGGCGCAACCTCAGCCATGTACCAGCAGCCACTCAGCAGCTCCCCTGCAGAGCTGGAGGGTCTCGCTGAAGGGCACTTATACAGCAGCTGTTAATGGTCGGGTGGTACTGCTCTCTCCACCACCACCTCCTCCTCCCCTGTCTGGCTTTCCCTGTCATTAGCTTGGTCTAAGCCTGAGCAATGTGTCATTTCAGACTTGATATTACAGTATGTACACGTGAAACAGTCACATTGCAATGTAAGACGAAGTGGACCCATCATTCACTCTAAGGTGAAACTCTTCTATCCATCCATCCATCCATCGTCAAGCACTTATCTGAAGGGGAATGGTGAATGGACTTGTTCTTATATAGCACGTTTTTAGTCTAGCGACAACTCAAAGCGCTTTACAAGGAATGCCTCGCATCTACCGAGCTATAGGGCGGGACACGAATCCGCAACGCCCGAGTCCCACGTGGGTTGTGGAGTCCTGCTGGAGCCTATCCCAGGGCTCATTGGGCAAAAGGCGGAGAAACACCCTGGACAGGTTGCCAGTCCATCCCAAGGCAGGCTGGAGTGTTAAGGCCACAGATTCCTGAAGCTCCGCGGTGGGTTCGAGCCCACAGCCTCTGGCTCAATAGTTGCTGAAGTGCGCGTTCTATCGGGGCTAGCTGGTTAGCATGCTAGCTTCATTAGCTATCTCTGTAAGGGAATGCACACAGACTTCTGGTGGTGTATTTCCTTTCTATTTTTCAGTTCACATCACCAAAAATATATCGCGGTGTTATTTGTTTTTCCCTCTCATAGCCTTGGAGCCTAGTTTGATCCGTGTGTGTGTGTGCCTGCTTCTCTTAAGCCTAGACGTCCCCTCTCGCTGGTATTTCTCATGTTGAGGAGGACACACAGAAGGAGAACCGTGTCATGCACACTTCCAGAGCCAGACATCACTGACCACTATGGGTTAATAGAGCCACACAGGCCAGCCACACCCGGTTGGGCTTGCAGCCGACCGGCCGCTCCCTTGTTCAAAGAGACTTTTTACTGGCAACCGGTTATAGCTTGTTGGTTTCCTTTTTAGTGCGTTGTGTGTGCGCGTGCATACGATTCCTTTTTGTATGCCTGGTTACCACCCTGATGTAATAACGATACCCCGTATTATTATTGAGATGGTTTGGATAAAGTCTTTATGTGGAGGCTATTGGCGACGGGGAGAGAGAGGGTGAGAGCGTCGAGGGGAGGTATTGGGAAACGGTTGAGCTAGGGAGTGGAAGAAAGGCAGGATGGGAAAGGAAATGAGCATGTATATCTGGCAATACTGTTACAAACACGAGTCTGGAAATAACCACGATTACACACACTCACAATGAAATGGTGTCTGTTTTATGTCCCAGAGGCAATTAAGCCAAACACTTGAGAGGACCAATAAAGGCTTGATTCACTCATGACTTATGCCCCTGTTCCTCAGCGTCTGGCCACGAGCACAAACACACACATATATACACAAGATCTGCACCGGGCTTGAGACGGCCACAGTGTGACACAAGACCTCATTGTGATATGTTGACACTCGGCGGGTCAATGTGCGTTTTCACGGTGTGTGTGTGTGTGTGTGTGCTAACGGGCCGCTGGGGTCATGATGACGATTACGCCCGTGTGTATGAGAGGCGATTCCTTCACAGCCCAGATGTACGGCCTGCCCCGGCTGATTGAGTGACATGATCAGAATGAAGGATGAGTTTACTAGGAGCAGTCGTGAGTTTTTAAGAGCAGTGGTGTGGATTTGGTACAGGGGTTACACATGAGGGCCATAGCAGCACAGTCATGGTCGGCACTGTTGCCTCACAGCATGACGGTCTGTTCGAATCCTGTCCCGCGTCTTTTCTGTGTGGAGTTTGTGTGTTCTCCCTGTGTCTCCCACCATCAACAAGACATGCATGTCAGGGTTAATACCCCTGCCTGTGCCCCTGAGCAAGACAATAGGAAAAAGAACTGGACTTGATCCCCAGGCACCTCAGCTGCTCACTGTCCTATGCCGTGCGATGAGTTGAATGCAGAGAACACATTTCATTGTATATTCATAGAATCTTCTTCTTCTTCTTCTTCTCATCCTCCACATGTCGCATATGGAAACACACACATTGCTAGACCTGCTCATTACGGCTGGCACCAGCTTACCGAGTTTGGCATATAAACTAGAGCAGTGCCCTGATGGAGAGCAGACCTCTGCCAGGTGTACGTAAATCCCCTCCTCTGGTGCCCAGACTTGGCGACAAACTAAATTCACCAACCAGGAAAAGAGAAATCCACACACATGGACAGAAAAAGTCTTATTCCTGCCATCATGAGACTTGTACGTAGCGTCTAAGTTGACTGAACAGGAAACATAGAAAAATGTTGTTCATATGCAGTGTCGGAGCTCACAAATGACCTCATAAGAGGTCAATCGGTTCAACTGGATCAGAAGTTTTTTGTTTTTTTAACTTTCGTCATTCAAACAAGTGACTTCTTCAGTCTGAGAAGATTACAAGCATCCCCTCCCCTTTATAAACAGTTCATCCATTCACTTCTTTTTTGTGATTCCCTTACCTGGATTATTGATCATGCATCCAGACATTTAGCTAGTCGGTCTGTGGACATGCAGCCTCATTAGACATGTGATGAATCTTGATCTGGCGCGTTTGCACTTTAGATGTTCATTGGTTAGTACCTTCACTATGAAGGAGCCTGGCCTTATTATTAGAGTTTTACTTTTTCTGACTCGGTCACTATTCGGTTATCCTGATCATGTTGTCACAATTGTGTCTCGTTCTGTGTTCACATCCTCCATCACCTGTCTGTCTGTCATGGGAGAGAGATCCTCCTCTGTGGCCTCACCCTGAGGTTCCTTCCTGTCTTTCTCCCTGTTAAAGGTTTTTAAGGGTGTTGTTCCTGATCTGATGTGAGGCTCTGAGGACAGGAGGTTGTGTTGGTGTAAAGTCCACTGAGGCACATTGTCAATTTGTGATGATGGGCTATACAAATAAAATGAACTTGACTTCACTTGACCCTTGAAGTGACTGACTTCAAGACTCGTACCCGAATCCATAATCTTTTGGGTTTGACACCGTCACTGCCCGATCCAGCTCAAAGATAGATTCGAGTCACGCTTGCTGACCTTTGACTTGGATCAGCCTCTGATGGAGAGCAGTGTTGAGAGAAGATAGAGAGATCAAATGCTTTTCAGGGGTTCTGAATCTGAAGCAACCACGATAGGCACAACACGTTTTAAACTTTAGATTAGCCACAGACAAACACATGCACACAGCCAAGCACATAATCCCATCCAGTCTACCGTCTGGCAGGAGCAATTAGCACACCGAGTTGCAGAGAGGTCAGATGATGACAGCAATGCATTTGAAATGAGTGGCAATTTAGCTCAGATTATCTGAATTGTTCGGATGGTTTGTTGCTTTTGAACGCAGCCCATGTGGTGCACTAAGGAGATTAAATCAGGCAAAAAGAATATTTACCTCTACCTTTTGACCTCCGTCTGCTTACCACTCGCATCGATCCACATATGCAAGCAGGCACCAGTCTGCACACACGTGCACTTGTACTTTCCCTGCAGCTAGATTGCAGCAATTGGAATATGGGGTAGCACATCACAGACAGGCCGGCCTATTACGATCCCCATGCTTTATGCATGACTCCATTTTGAGCTATTCCTGACCATAGAGATGCTAAATGTTTTACTGGTACCCTGTGTTTGAGCTTTGTCTCTATCTGCCTGAAAATGCATGTTTCATGTGTGTTTGTTATTTAGCTGTGTTTGCAGCCATGCCTTGTAAGAATTCATAGAGCATCTAATCTATAATTATACTGTTTTCCAGTACCCATCTTTCTTCCACTTGTCACCCTTTCCTCATGTCTTCTACTGACAAGATGAGAAGGATGTATTTTTAGGCTGCACCGGGCAGCCTTTTTGCATGAAATCTCGCTTCGAATGAGGTAATTTGGAGGCATGTGTGTATGTGTGCATTCATTTATACATGCTTGTGTGCTTGTGTCTGTGTTTATCGATTTGCATGCATCTTTTTACGGGGCAGCATGGCTCAGGAGGTCGGCTGGTTGTCTAATAATCAGCCCCTGCAGAAAGCGTGTCAAAGTGTCCTTGAGCAAGACACTGAACACCTCTCTACTCCCCGGGCTCTGCAGCTGCTCACTACTCCCATGCAGCAGGATGAGTTGAATGCTGAGTACACATTTCATTCTATGGATGTAGATTGATAAATAAATATAGCCTCCTCCTCCTCACCTTCTGGAAAAGACTACTGCTAACTCAAAAATGCCTACTTTTGCAAACCCTCTGTCATTCCCTTAGCATGTCACATCCCTGTGCAGAGACACTCATGCACACACATTGAGAATGGTGGATGGATTGAGATTCCAAAAACAATTCTTTGGAAGGTATTTCATGGAAACATGGACGCAGCCATTCAAGCAAGGGGATGCTTTTGCAACAAGTGAGGCAAAGGTCCCAATCCACAAGCCAACCCTGCTCTATTTCCTGCCTATTGGGAATAAAGAGTCATTTGTAAATCAAATATTAGCAGCTATTAATTTGAATACCAGCCATGTAAAGGGACGGTGGTTGGTACTGATGTTGCCTCCGATTAGCCGGGACATAGTCTGTTGATGTACTGTGGGATTCACTTCCTTAAGTATTTTATTTTAATGCTATCGCTACACAACTCTACCCTTTTGTCACATTGAGTCACTGAACTCTAAGTGAATACTGTCCATCCATCCATCCATCCATCCATCCATCGTCAACCACTTATCCGAAGTTGGCCCGCGAGGTCATACTGGAGCCTATCCCTGGATAGGTCACCATTCCCCTTGAGCAGCTAGAGGTTCAGTGTCTTGCTCAAGAACACTTCAAAGTGCTCTCTGCAGGGCCCGGGTATAGAACCACCAATCTTCCGGTTACTAGACGTCTGCTGTACCTCCTGAGTCATAGCTCCCCTAAATGAATACCAACAAGTGAAACTCCTGCAGTGGTGAAAACCCCGACTCTGAGACTGCAGACACACCCCAGACCCCCACCAGACCACTGCTTCCCGTGCTGCTGACATTTAATTGAAAAATGGATCAAATTGAAATGTACTGAGATGCTCCCCCTGGTAAGATAAAGGATTATTTCCATGACATATAGAAACATTAGCTGAAAAAAAAAAAAGACTTGGAATCCAGTTATCGTAGCACTTCCCAAATCAAATAGAGAGACTCCTGCTGTAGCGTGGCGTGTGATGTGAATTACAGCAGCTTGATTTGTGCGGTTCTGCCCCAGACGGGGATGAATGTGAACCACACCAGCAAGCGTGGATGTGTGCAAAGTGAATTATGGAGAAGCAGGAAGCGGAGGCCCAATCTGAGATATGTCATGTCATAATTCTCATTCTCTCTCGGTCTTTTCCCCACTCGCTTGACTTTTGACTGCAGGCTAGAAAATGTGTTTGTCACAAGGAAAAAGAAATAGACCTCGGACAACATCAGCCAGCCATTTCAAAGTGTGTGACATGAAATGTGACCACAAGTCAGCAGGTTTCTGTTTAAGCAAAGATGGTGGTGCTTACTCGCCCTCGTTCCTTCTCATTAGCCTACCTTCCATGGGTAATTTGGATACCATCCATGCATCCCTCCTCAGCTGCTTATCCGAAGTCAGGTCGGGGAGTCACGCTGGAGCATACTCTTTAGATAACGTCTTTCACAAATGGATGAGAAGTGCCTGTGATTTCAAAATCGCATGGAGTATGAAGATTGAATGTAGCACATCATGTCTGGTGTGAGGGCCAAACACTGAAACGGTTTCATCCATAAATGTGGCCCGGTGACGGAAGTCTTCATATCTGAAGAAGTACCCTTGTGAGGGGGAATTTTACAGTTTGATATTCCATCCATCCATCATCAACCCTGTAGCCAAAGTGTGGTCACAGGGTCATGCTGGAGCCTATCCCAGCACTCATTGGGGGACGGGTGGGGAAACGCCCTCGGCAAGCCACCATTCCATCGAAGGGCTTGAACAGTTAGGGGTTCAGTCTCTCACTCAAGGACACTTCGACTGCAGGAGCCGGGAATCGAACCACCAATCTCCTGACTACTTGATGACCACCCTGCCTCCTGAGCTATGGCTCCCCTGAACATGCCAATACCAAACTGCACAAGAATCCCCATTCTGTCACAGGAACACAGACTAATACTAAGGACTGGGCTAGGGAATTAGCACATGATACCGCTTGACTTGGTTGAAAATGGACAATACTCGCACAGTTGAATCAACTTTCAGGGAGGACCGTTGTCACGGCTCCTGAACTTTGCCTGTGACTGTAGCATGCTAATTTTTCCCCACTTCTCCGTTGACCATGGTGACCCTGAAAAGCATCCGTCTCAATGAGCCATTTAAGCTAACATGGAATCTTCTGAGTGTCGTTCTTCCCAAAACGGATGGAAAAGTCCATCCGGGATGTGGTCACGTTTCACTCCTGACTGAATGTTCTTGTCTTGACATGTCTTGACGCCGGCCAGGGAAGTCGTCTCACCCCGCCGTCAGACTTGCGTCACCCTCCTCAAGAAAAACAAGCTGTTATGTCTCGACCGCGAGGTTAAACGACTCGTTCAGGTCGGCGTGTTTTTTGTTTTCCATCTTGACATGCACGCACTCCAGAGTGAGCAAGTTCATCTAAAGATAGATGAGCGTGTCCTCCTCCTCCTCCTCCTCCTCCTCCTCCTCCTGCTGCTGCTCCT
>OMLC01102258.1:0-16593 GCA_900302585.1 Regalecus glesne | reverse complement strand
TGGGGGCAGGTGGGTGGATAATGGGATAAATTCAAGTCCTTTCATAGAATCATCAAGACAACCAAAAATGGGCTATATACAATTTTACAACGTTATATAGCCTGCTATGATTTTTAAAGAATTCCTTGTACAAAATAGAGTGCCACTCGACTCACAAGCTTAGAACCGCTTCCTTGAATTGTCACCTCTACAGCTGGGAATCATAAGGAAAACAAAGCAAGAATGGGACCTGGTAAAATGACTTATTCTTATACGGCACTTTTCTCAAAGAGCTTTACAATGAATGCCTCACATTTACTAAGTCCTGCAGCGGGATGTGAACCCACAACACCCGACTCCCAGGTTTGCGCTCTGCGTAGAGTGTAAAAATCCCTCTATCTTGTGCCCCCCCCCATTCCCCCCGAAAAATAAGGGGGGGCAAAAGAAAAAGAAAAGAAACCAAGGTCCTCTAGATTTACAGATGCTAAAAAGGAATGCTTTTAGTGATCAACATTTGGAGTGGATGAGCTGGTGAGTGAAAAGAGGATGCAGGTGTGTGGCACACACACAGGGAAATGGGGGGTCCTCACATGAAAGTCAGAGGGAAAGCAAGGAGTCACAGGGGAGGAAGGGTTGCCATTGCTAGTTGAGAATATATACAACTGTGGGGTGGGGCTGATGGTTGGGGCAAATTGCTGAGAAAGAGAGAGAGAGAGAGAGACAGAGAAAGAGAGAGAGAGAGAGAGAGAGAGAGAGAGAGAGAGAGAGAGAGAGAGAGAGAGAGAGAGAGAGAGAGAGAGAGAGAGAGAGAGAGAGAGAGAGAGAGAGAGAGACAGAAGCAGAGGGAGTTTCTACAGGTACTCTGGAGAAGGGAGGAGGGGTGTGGCTCAAAGAAAGCACTCCAATGGAAACCAACAAGATCTTATTTTCAACTTTTTCACTTGTTTGTATGTTTTTTGTTTGTTTTCTCTTTACTTCTGAAGCTCCCCTAACCTTAAGTTGTAGAGGTGGTTGGCCATGATTCTACCCCAACACTACATTGCATACTTTTGTGTCCATTCCCGAGCTATTCTGTTGTACCTACAAAAGAAGAAGAGAGAGGGTACAGTTACTCATTTTATCCTGGAAAAGAAACATTAATGCAACATGGTGATAACAAGGTTAAAATCTGCTATGGAATCCACCGAATCAGTCCAACCAGCATCCAAACAGGGGTTTTCTAAAACTCTTAACAGGATGCAAAACATTTTCTGTATTTACCAATCAATAACACAGAAAAGGGCCAGCGAACAAAAGAGAAGTCGAATAATCACATACTCTCTTGTTGAGAGGTGGATTTCACATTAGTTAAGACATTTGCTCCAAGAAAAAAAACGAGATCAGCAGACATGTCCTCTTTTCTGTACTACTAAACATATTGTGATGAAAAAACAATTGTGTGTGTGTGTGTGTGTGTGTCATTATGGATGTTACTAAACCAATTTCAATCTCTAAAAGGCTAAAAATCCCCATCCTAAAGTCAGATGTTACTTTATTAGTGGGGGCCGTTGTCTTAACATACAATTCTATTTTCCAATTTAACTTCCCAACTTGAAGCTAAATTCCACTCTTTTGATGGTCTCACTCCAAGTCAGTCTCCACCAGCCATGAGCAAACTCTGCTTAGTCCAGATTGTGACCCTCAGTCTCATATCTGCCATTCTTTTATAAAGTATTAGCGAGTTGTGTATCAACAATTTTCGACCCATACAGAAGAAAACTATACATAGGAACCTTTTCAATCAGCTTTTAGAGTCTGTCACTCCACTGAAACTACTCTAAATAGAGTGGTAAATGACCCATTAGCTATGCCGTCTGGCTAATCTTCTGCTTCTACTGGACCTCAGTCAGCCTAGGACACATTAATCACAATATATTAATTGAATTATTTTTTTTGTCTCTCTGGTTTAGGTCTCTTGGTTAAAATCCCACTTATCCGGAAGAACACACTGCATCCGTTATAACATCACATCAACTTCAGTCTGAGCTGACTGCAGCATCCCCACCCTGATCAACAACACAGTGATACCACACCACTAAAGGCTGGCTTCATATGAGAGCTGCTCATTGGCTGGACATTCAGTGGTCATGAGGACTATTCACAGAGGACTGGGGAATAGGATCAATCACAGCATTTTAAGATGAAATATGTACTCTCACCCCCCCTTCAAGGACATCATTCCGTCCTTGAACAAAGGGAGGGGAGGTGTTCCCCAGTCCTCTGTGAATAGTGCTCATTGCCACTGAATGTGCAGTCAATAACCAACTTGGATATGAAGCCAGTTTTTTGTTGTGTGGTATGGATGTATTGTTTATAAGGGTGGGGATGGTGCAGTCAGCTCAGGCTGAAGACGTCTCCTGTATGAGTGATGAAACGTTTCGGAATAAACTTCTGATCAAGTTGAACCGATTCTCCTTTTTTGCGATTCCCTTACCTGGATGATTGGGTAAACATCAAGACAAACATTATATCAATCTGCTCTGATGATAAATATGGCATACTCCAGGACTAAGTTCCAAGGACTTTACTCTTTATATTTCA
This sequence comes from Regalecus glesne, assembly GCA_900302585.1. NCBI lineage: Eukaryota > Metazoa > Chordata > Actinopteri > Lampriformes > Regalecidae > Regalecus > Regalecus glesne. The sequence continues at coordinate 14,034 of OMLC01102258.1, read as the reverse complement.
TTTCTCATCCAAAGTACAGGGTCATGGAATTCATGTCCTATGCTATGGATCATCTATATGTGACTATAAGGGCTGATGATTATACTCAAACGACTAAACTGGACACCTCCTTGGCTGCTGTGAAAAAATGGATTTCACATATCATAAAATGTCCTGTTTTTAAATTCAGATAAAACTTTGATGCTAGTTGTTGGCCCTAATAGACAGAGACACCAATTTGATCAATTATTATCTATCAACAAATCTGATTTTACAAAGTACTGCAGCCAAATATTTTGGTGTTACATTTGATCCCATCCTTTCCTTTGATAATCACATTTAAGAAATCACCAAGACCGCCTTTTTTTAAACTTACATAACAGCTAAAATTCTGTCCTGCCTTTCTGTGGCCGATAAAGAAACTTTTCATACAGATATTCGTTACATCCAGACATGATTACTGTAAAGTTTATGGAACGGCAACCTTTCAAGGGTCTTCATTCACCTGCTGCTTAATTAGTATTGGGATAGACTCCAGTAGATCTTCAATCTAACATCACTTAAGAATGATAGAATGGTAGTCAGCCAAGAAAATGTGAACGTACACCGACTAGTGATGGTGGAAAAAACAACAACAGCCACCATCTGTTACAGCGGTCACTAAAAAAAGGTCACAGTTCACCTGTCTGGTAGTACCTTGGGTTTTGGCCTAATAAAAGGTAACCAAAAGACATTTATGAAGTGGTGTGCAGAATTTGTGTTACTATAATCTACACAAAAGATGGATAGGCGACAAATCTTGACGACTAATTGCATGTATACCATCTTATCAAATATGCAACATTGCAATCACATGCAACCTTTGGCCATCTTTGCTTGGTGTAGTTTACCATGTGGCATGCTGATTTAATCTACTCTGGCCACACCAAAATGGTGTTTGTGTGTTTGGCAGAATGATGTTATGGTTGGCGCACAGAGTGCATCCCGGTCCACACCAATGCCAAGGTGAGCCCTGCACACCGAGTGTCACATCATGATGTGATGCTAGGTGGTCGATGATCGTCAGCCATTGGCATCAGCCCAATCTACTCCCATCAATTTGGTTTTTTTTGTCTTGTGCAGCTCACAGCGTTGAATGTGAAATCTATCATCAACAGAAATCATGTAGTCAAATGACCAGGCCCATCCATAAATGCCGATGACTAGACGGTCCTTCAATGGGGACATAGACATATTCAGACTTTGAGGGCTGTCGTGGCTCAGAAGTATAGCACCCATCTCCAGGTCGGGCATTGTGAGTTTGGTCCTGCCACAGGGCATTGGGAAGGGCACCAAAATGGGCTCAAAAAAAGAGTCCATATACCATTTACATTATATATGTGATCGAATCTCAAGAAGTCTTGGAAACATTGACTGTGTTCAGACCTGTATTTAGACCTGTCCATTTGTGATCAGATCACCTAGGATGCATTTTGATACCAGGATTGAAATCTAATCACTGCAAAACCATACCCCACAATATACTGTCAACATTTGTTATTGCATTAATGGTCATTGGGGTCGGACCTTGAGTAGAGATAGTGGACAACCACATGTAAACCCTGACCACTGGAAATCCCCGATATAGCTTGATGTGTAAGTTCAAATTAAACTTTAACTTGATAATTGAAGGCCAACAAGCTCAATTGAAATTCAAAATGGTAGTGGGCCACAGCAAAGAAATAGCAAGAAATGATAGTAAGTCATGAGAAGTGAGGAGCTTACTTATCCCTGTCCGTCTTGTAAATGCGGGCGATCTCAGGTACTAAGGGGTCATCCGGGTTTGGGTCACAAAGCAGGGAGCAGATGGACAGGAGTACTGTGGAGACAGGGAAAAGGTCTAAAGTTAACAACTGCCAGCGAAAGTCTCAGCCTGCCTCAGCAATGTAAAGGTGCCATCGTCCAATATCACATGAGATGACAGCAATGCACTCAGAATTCAGTAAGGACAAAAAAAATCATGATTATTACAGTGACAAAGGCAGATACACAGTTATATTAAACAAGAAAAACCAGAAGATATGACATTACTTAGCCATATTAATACTTATGAGCCCCTGAAATGAGATCCTGGCAGTGGTCACAAGAAAAAGGTGATATATTGTCTGAAGCGGTTGGAACAGCAGAACAGTATTGATAAAAATGTGTACCATAGATAATATCTAGGGAAAGCTACAACTAGACTGTATAGCTTACCCTAAGATACATGAACAGGATGTGCCATTACAGCCTTAAGGTTTTTTGCTGTTTTTTGAAGGACCATGTGGACAAGTATCTTAAAAATTGCATTGAATTGAGGGTAGTGCCTAAGGCATGGCAGACAGGGGTGGTCGTCCAAGTACTCAAACAGGGGGACCAGAGAGTGACTGCCAATTACAGAGACATTACATGACTCAGCCTCTACAGGAAAGTCTACTCTAAGGTGCTGGAAAAGAGAGCCTTGCCGTTAATCAAACAGATTGGACAGGAAAAAAGCAGATTGCATTCTGGCTGTGGAACAATGGACCAGATCTTCATGCTCACAAGGATCCTGGCAGGGGCCTGGGGGTATGCCCATCCAGTCTTCATGTGTTTTGTAGATCTGGAGAAGGCTTATGACCGGGTCCCCCAGGAAATATTGTAGGAGGGTCACTACTGAAAGTCATCCAATTTCTGCAGGTCCACAGTGAGAGCTATCTTCAGGTTCTAGGTAGTAAGTCAGACTCCTACCTGGTGGGGGTTGTCCTCCACCAGGGCTGCTCCTTGTCAACTATCCTGTTTGTGATATTAATGGACAGGATTTCAAGCTGTAGTCATGGAGGAGAGGTGTTGCAGTTCAGTGGACTGAGGATTGCATCATTGGTTTTAGCAGATGATGTGGTTCTGATGACATCATCAGTCTGTGACATTCAATCCTCTGGATCAGTTCAGGGCTGAGTGTGAAGCAGCAGGGATGAGGATCACCACCTCTAAATCTGACACCACGGTTCTCCGCAGGAAACCACGGAGCCAAAGAAGCCATTTATGTGAAGAGGGAACAACCATCCATGATGGGGTTTGGATTAAGAGTATGTACATATCTCACCATCTTACATAATGTGACTGCAACTATTCTCTAATCCTCTGTGAATAGTATTCATTGCCATTGAAGCTCCAGCCAATGGCAAATTTGTATATGAAACCATTGTTTGTTTCACTCTTTATGTAACTGCACTGATTTTAAGAGGTGAGGATGCCTGCAATCCTTTTAAGTGATTGCAGGCATTGTAGACTGAAGATGCAGACTGAAGATGTCACCTATATGAGTGATGAGACATTTTGTTTAACAAACACTGCACCCAGATGAACTGATTCAACCTTTGCCAAGTAATTCTCTTTGAAGACTTCTAGAGGTCAACAGACTGAGGAGTGGGATATATAGAGATAAAATCCAAAAGACGAATGGTAAATGGACTTGTTCTTTTAAAGCGCTTTTCTCTTCTAATGACCTCTCAAAACGTGTCACAATGAATACTTCACATTTACCTAGCTAAGTGGCGAAATACAAACCTGCAATGCCTGTCTCCCAGGCATGTGCTTTATCCACTGACTCACCGCAGCTCTTACAGAGGGGATAAAATAGTATTTCACCCCCTGCTGATTTGTGTTTGCCCTCTTGAAATGAAAGGTCTAAACTTTTTGTGGTAGGTTCATCTTAACAATGAGTCAGTCAGAATAATAGTTAAATATTCCTCTAAAACTCACAGTATATGAAATTTTAGCATTTATTTGTGTCTTATTGAGGAAAATAAGTATTCGACCCCCAACAAACCAGCCAAAATTTTGGCTCCCACAGACCGGTTATGTGACCAAGGACGCACAAAGATTAGTCCTCTGACTTAATTAGTACACCTTATTGCTTACTCGTTACCTGTATGAAGACAAATGTCCACAGAATCAATCAATAAGTATTTCACCCCCTAGTAAAACATGACTCAGTACTTGGTGGAGAAACTCTTGTTGGCAAGCACAGCGGTCAAACATTTCTTGTAGTTGGCCACGAAGTTTGCACAGCTCCCAGGAGGAATTTTGGCCTATTCCTCTTTGCAGATCCTCTACAAATCCTTAAGGTTTGTAGGTTTGTAAGGGGGCAAACTCACAAAATCAACAGGGGTGAAATACTTATTTTCCCCCACTGTATTAACTAGAAGACCTTTTTGATTATCATACTTGTGTTATTTTTTTTAGCTTTATTGATCAGCTTACAAAAAGAATATGGGTACATGGATTGTTCATGGGCATTTCTTATTTGTATGCAGATGGTTTTGAATTAGACAGGATCCACACATCCATTTTGCATATTTAAGGGAATTTAATTTCTATTTGAGTGTTGAGAACTGTAAGTGCCTCTCACACTGAGCTGTAGCCTGGGCTACCCTAAAGAGAAAAAGACCCTGTAAACCTTTTTTGAATTCTTCATGTACTATAGGCCTACCTTTTGAGATGGTGAGAGCGGGCGACCACTGCGATCGCAAGATGTCAAGACAAATGCTTCCGTTGCTGTTGATATTTGGGTGGTAAATTCTTGTGGTAAATGCAACCTACAGATGGATACAGATTACAAAAATGAACAGGGAGAAAAACCTGGAAGCTGACCTAATGCCAGGCTGTGATGCATTCAAGGGGTATAGAGGCAACAGTCATACGATAATCCATTTCAAATTTTCACCTTACATTTACAATCCATCTTCTAGATGTTGTCCTTACCTTTGGCGGTTTGAAGGGGTAGTCTGTAGGGAAGTGTATGGTCAAGAAGAATACCCCACCCTGGTATGGACTGTCATTCTGTGTATGTAGAGGTGTGTGCATGCATGTGTGTGTGTGTGCATGAGAGAGGGGGAGAGAGAGAAAGAGAGTCTTCTCATTAGTAATCAAAATACTTCACAGAGAAATATTTGTTGCTTTGATGCTATGCCGGCTGTGATTTTTTTATTAAAGTGTGTTCACGTTTCAAGATAACAGGGCTGAAGTTGGGTAATGACAGATCATTTCATAAGGATGTGTGTATTTTATAGCATCAGGACTACTACAAACAATAAAAGCAGCATTCTAAAAGCCATGACAGAGCAGAAAGTTGACAGAGTGGAAACTTACAGGTCCCATTATTGTGGCTTGCCAGTGAAACACTGAAACAAAGAGCAGACAAATTTGTTATGAAACAGCAAGAATATGATTTCCCCATGAGCTTTGCTGGGAGAAATAACATTACATGGAGGTGTTCATACATTCACATGATCCTGAGTGCAGAGATAACTGGATATAAGTCAAGTAAGGATCAAGACAAATGTGTCTCGTTAACATTAATGAGGCCCATTTTTACATGACGCGATTAGTCCCCAACTTGTGGGGGTGACATGGACTTAGATGGGATTTAAGCCAGGTGCCCTTCCTGAAGACCTGCGGTGGGCTCGAACCCGTTAATAATTCACTGAAAGAAAAAATGTAAAAATAAAAACGTATGGCTCCAATTTTTGAGATGACAGTAAAGGGAACAGAAATTTGGATGCAGGAAAATGTCTTGGGACCTGGCATGACTGATCCAAAATTGCTTGATGGGGAGCAAATCATTTCCATGGATCTTTTCTGTCGTATCTTGAAATATGAACTGGGCACAGCCCGAGTCAACAAAGCAAAATCGAAATGTGAAAGAAAAAATATGTGCTTGCTCTAAATTGTAATCACATTAATATCACATTGAAATGACGAATAGGCAATCATGGCAAATATCTGTTGTAAGAACCAATGTATTGCAGTCTGTGGCAGCCCAGTGGTTTATTTGATATTTGTGGGAGTGTTAATTATGACATGAAATACATGATATTGGAAGGTGTATTTGTGATATAGGAAGTAGATAGGAAAAACTAGAGTACCTGAACCATTATCTATCTACAATCACACAATGGGCAATTTACTTTTTCTGAATAGCTAGCTCTGAGATTGCGCGTGCGCGCGCGCACATACACACACGCACACGCACGCACACACACACACACAGCCAGGCTTTTCTTTTTTTACCAAGACTAACAGATAGTAGCACATATGACGAGATATTTAAATCAGCCAATGTTCACTGGCAGAGTTTATAGGCCATGGAAAGATTTCACAATTTTCATGTGCAATATGTTCTTTTGGCTGCATGTGCACATAACACACACCACTAAAATGAGCCTGTCATTTCAAACCAATTAGGTTAGATCAATATTTTGGCCTACCTTGTGTGAATGAATACACACACGTGCATGCGCACACAGAGCTTGCAGACAGACAAAAGAGGACTTTATTTCCACCATGAAACTAAATTATTTTCATCTAAATTCAAAATCTACAGTTGTGCCATCAACATACAATATATCCATAAATCAATATATCAGTCTGCAAATAAGCCAATCTGGTGAAAGGAACAAAGCTTATAATTAATTTCCTAAAAAGGGACCATGTGTAGCATCTTACACAAATGTCACCATTTGATGTGCCGCACTAGATTAGTTTCAAACTAGTTAACATTCGCAGTCCCTTGGCAGGTCAGAAAAATCACAGAAATGTTTATAAGTAAAAACCTAAAGCTATACCGAGCACACACAACAATTATGTCAACAAGTCATACAAAACTACAAACAACATCTCAAAGGATACTATAGTATCTTTAATGTACACAGTAGTAAGCTACCTTTTAAAATGTATCAATAAGAGGACCCACCTAAGAGTCATTCAAAATAAATTCTACTCCCCACCAGTGAGAATTTAACTTGAATAAATCACTGATTACACCTAAAAATGTAAATAAAATGCAACGCCAAGCCAAGTCATGATGAGTTACTATTAAAAAAATAAAATTTAAATTTGCCCGAGTCATTAAAATGTTATGGCATACATAACTGTATTTTATAGGATTATTGTTGAGTGCACGCCTTGGTAACTGACGAGCCAGATGTGGTTTCCAACTCTACAAAGCATCAGAAAGGGCATCCAGCCTTAATCCCCTACTTGCCTTCTAAGTTCATGTCCATCCCTACAACATTGGGACAAACTGACATGTAAAAATGGACCCCTCTAAAAATACAGGTTGACAGCTCATAATTTTGATAAACAATTAATTACTTTCATGACCACTCTGGAGTCTGTCACTCTACTAGCCATTCTGATAAGAAGCCATGGTTGAATCTCGTATTGTATTCTGTGGTGGTTGGTAAAACAGAAGCCTATAACTACTCGGTGTCGCTCATTGCCGTTGACCTCTCATCAACTCTCAAGACCCAATAGTTGCAATTGTCACAATTGTCAAAAATTGAGAATGTTAACAGCTGCTCTAAAATAAGCAAAAATAAGGCTACATTGAAAGTACTAGCAATCTGATAAGATGTTGAGAACAAAATAAGAAATGCACAAAATAATGAGCAAATCGTAACTTTGAAAATCTTCAAACAGTAATGAGAAAGATCACTGACTGCATTCAAGATAAAAGTTGTTAAATCAACAGCATTTACCTACTGCGTCTGCTTTCCACAACCTTACTACCCATATTTGTTCTGGTGGAAGCAAGCAATGTCCTGACATATACTGACTTCAATTTTAAATGCTTTACACAAAAAATAAGGGGCAGTATAACTCAGTGGGTAAAGCGGTCGTCTAGCAATCGTAAGAATCCAGGTTCAATCCCTGAACCTAAAAAAAATCAAGTCACTCTGAATCAAAAATCACTGTCCTGTGATGGACTGGCAACCTGTCAAGGGTGTTTCTCTGCCCTTGACCCAATGAGCACTGAGATAGGCTCCAAATCCCCCATGACCCGAGATCGGATAAGACAATGGATGGACACAAAAACCAGCATTAATGAGACACTAGGAGATCTTGAGATTTTCCATTTGAGGAAAAAAGGTTCAAACATAATTTAACATGAGATTCCCAATTGACAGCCTACCCCTAACTGTTCCCTGTGCACTCCAGCTGCCCACTGCTCCTATACAATAGGATGGGTTAAATGTAGAGGACAATTTTCATTGTACAAATGCAATGAATAAATAAAAAGCGCCTTTCTTTACACGCATCAACAGTTTTAAACATGCCATTTTTGACAATTATAGTTAGCCGCTACAGAATCTGTACAAAAATACCAGCTAAAGTATTGCAATTATAATTATTTACCAGCTTCAGTGTGGGTATCAACTTTATGTTAAGCAGAGGTGCGGGCCAAAAAATTGACATAAATAAATGATCATCACTGTGTAACCACACAAGTACACAAGTTGAATATAAAGTATAATTACAGTATTACTAGTCAATCTGTATTTTGCTGTAGACTGGCACAATCTGATTGGGGGAGACTGTTCAACTGGACTACTGCTTGTTTATGCTACTTAATTTGCATAAGAGGCATGTCAGTGAACACCATTTGTGTTTATAGACTTCTGGCTATCATTTGTGTCCATACTTCTAGTTACTATTACAACTTCATTTAGCATAGTCTTTATCCAAAGCAACTTATATTTGAGAGTTGACACAACACAAGTGAGGATCTAGTTAGGGGTGATTAACTGTATAGTATTTCAATCAAAGTGCATTAAGTTAATAGTCATTTCCTACACAGTTTCTCGCATTACCAATAAAAAAAACACAGATTAATATCTACACAGTAATTTAGAATGGGCATATGTGAGATACCCGAGAGGCTTGTCTGGAGAGCTTGTGTAAACACTAGCATCAGATTAGAATCTGAACAGTTCTGTTAATAGATGTGGATATCAGGGGCGGCATAGCTCAGTGGGTAGAGCGGTTGTCTGGTGATCAGAAGGTTACAGGTTTGATCCCCGGTCCTGCATACAGCATGTGGAGGTGTCCTTGAGCAAGACACTGAACCCCTAACTGCTCCCCGAGCACCATATGGTGGCAGCTCACTGCTCCTATACAATAGGTTGGGTCAAAAATGTAGAGAAATCCAAATTTCCCCTTGTGGGACTGATAAGGGAATTATCATTATTATTATTATTATTATTATATCTGGAAAATTGTCCCTTTAGGCTTGGACAATGTCTACCAAGGCCTATCTCAGCCATCTTGGGTAATTAATCTTAAAATTCTCCTGTAGGTTACACAATTTATTCATTTTTTATAATGCTTTTATTAATAATCTTGGATTTTCCACATGGGTGGTACAAATGCGCTGCAGCAGCCTTGCCCAAAGTTTAGCAAGACAGAACTCAAGTGATTTTGCAGAGGTGCGTGCCTTTCTAGACTTGTTGAGTAAGCAAATATTTGTGATTATTTTTTTGTTAATTTCAGTGAATGACTGTTGCTCATAAAATATCCTTTAAATAAAAGTTTCTTTTTTATGTCACAATTAGTACCCACATAGTGAGGGTGGACATGAACCTAGATGAAGCATGTGGACATTAAACCGGATGCCAATCCTGTTGCCCTGCAGTGGGATTGAACCCACGACAGCTGGCCTGTCATTTCTTCATGCACATATCTTACTGCTAAGCTACCATGGTCCCCATAAATATCCTTTGAATATCGTTAATAAGGCTATAGAATCAAATTTCTTAAGGAATGCAATTCTGTCCCCTAAATTAAATCTTTTCCAATGTACTGTTAGACCATCTTGGATCCAAAAGTTACACCCACTTTTCATTTCTACAGTGAGAATATAACAGCTACATTAAATATTCAACTGTACATACAGTGTATGCAGAAGTTAAATATATACATAGCTATGGATGGGGCATTGTTTTAGTGGTAAAATCATCACTTTACAAGCAGCTGTGGCATTTCCTGAAACTATATCCTCAAAAAGAGTTCCCTTGATTAAATTAAAATTGTGTCAATAATTAACACAAAAATTAAATTTTAGTGCCTCTTTTACTTCTTTTGGTTTACTCTACAAACCCTATGCAACCTTTTAAAAGAAAATGAAAAACTTAATGCATAGGGATGTAATACTGTTACAGTCTATGATTAAAAAAATGTTGGCTATAGTGGATAATGATGTTAACTTAAATTTATCATTTAATAGTTATAATGTCTGATGTGATTAAGATGTATTTTTTATACAATCACTGGAATAATTTTACTTTGTTTTGAATAGAGCAGTGTACCTTCTAAACATTGTTCGGACAGGAATCGGAACCAGTTTAGGGCAAACCTCAATCTCCTTAAAACATGTAATTATTTTTAATTCCCAGTCAAGTCAAATTGTCATATTCCCAAATTTGAACCAGAATAAATCAAAATTCAACTCAGAGTGGCTGGGATTCCATTTCTCTAGACTGACAACTTACTGTCATCTCCTACTGGCCCTGCAGAACACTGGGCTGGCGGGTCCCGTGCCAAGTCATTCAACTCCTGCAACATACAAAGAGATGTTTGGTTTTGTGTGTTTACATGAATTTGACCAAACTAGTCCTCAGCATATTTCTAAACGGCCACATTTGACGAAAGGGAAAATCCTAACATGTTTCTTGATACACAATTGGGCAAGTTGTTCATGTAGGATTTACGTTCAAATTGAAATCAATAGTGTGATTGCCTAGTGTAAAGTACTAATGAGATTTCAGTGACGCACAGGCTTGCAAAGGCTATCAAAGCAAAATCTACAGCTGTGGTTAGAATGGCTCTTGCAGTTATTGTAATATATGCTCATTGCAGCGTATGCATTTTGCATCTGTCCTGAAATGGTCAGATTGACCACAACTACAGTATAGTTGTACTCGAGGTATTGTGGGTAACACATGCGACTGCCGAAATAAGCTCTCGGTGCGATGCAACAACTCGTGGTTAAACCAGAACCTCACCCTATCTTGGTTGTGTAGCACATAAAGGCTTTCTGTGGGGCCTAACGTAAACTGCCGATGTTACTTTAAAAATAAGAGCAGCGATCTGCAATAGGATAGGGTGTTCAACATGGGGTATCCGCATACAGGATTACAACCAATAATGGTATGTGTCACAATGCTTTTTAATCAGTCGGGTAAAGCAAACTTAAGATAGAAACAAACAGCAGCGACTAGCTCACTGCCAAATCTACCAAACATTACAATTAAAGCGATCTGTAGATCGTCTCCCAGTCAGCAAAATGACATGAAAGGCAATCGACGCCTGCGGCCTGTTTTTTTCGACAACCAGAGGCTGATTTAGGTTAATTGTGGCTAATGAGTTTGGGGCAGTCAATGGCAGATGTTGCCTAAGAATACCTCGTTGGGATATCATGCCCCCAAAAGCTTAAAAGTGGTGTCAATTGGAACACTTTAGTTGAGCTGTGAAACTACGGAAATGGACAAGCTAGTCGACCGGATAGCGCTAGCTAATGTCAGCTAGCGAGCCGACACCGTTGGCAAATAGTCACAGCTTGTGTAGTTACACTTCCTTTAAGCTAACTGGCATGAAATGTAATTGTTATAATACTATTCGGTACCTCATATGTACCAAACTTGTTAAAGCTGTTAATGGAACATTAGTTTTTCACAAGCTAACGAACAAGTTCGCTTGGTCTGGCCTTTCTTAAAAAACTAAACCAACAGTTGAAGTCAGCGCTGCTAACATGAGTGAATAGCCGAGAGCTGCGCGTCGCTGCCTTCACGGTCGTCATCCCGCTATTCAGACTTTGCCGTTCCGTTAGCTTAGAGTAACAGATTTAACAAAGATCCAGCACTTATCGTCACGGCAATAAGTCCAAACAACACGCACACGATGCGCCACGGCGAAAGTGAATCCCTGACCCAACTGCGAAATATCGGGCCTTGATTTCCTTACCTTATGAATTCTTTTCAGAGCCATTGTTGTGCTAGTGCCACTGTCACGGGAAAACGTGCTATAAAAATGGCGATTGATGTCTGTATCCGGGGGGTAATTCTACGAGATGTGTATCATAGAACACCGTCGCTAAACACCCGAGTCACTGAGCGCTGCGAGACCGGGTCGCCGAAGAGATGTCGAGGAGAACGCGAAAGACGCCAGGGGTAGAACCGCGGTCCTTCCTCCTACTGCAGCGGCTACCAAACCACACACTCCGACTGCGCTGTCGGGAGAGAGCCCTCCGCCGACGTGCGCGTCCCCAACGGACTTTCAACGCGCGTCGTTGACGTACAACTGCAACTGGCGTCATTTTGGCTCCACAAGGGCGACGTCGGGTCGTTCACTTCCTCAGGCTGGCAGGAGCCAAAATGTCTCCTCCACAAGTGTTTTGCATCGAGGCGAGATCAGGAGAGTCCGTACAAAATGGAATACCACCACCACCACACTGTACTTGACAGAGCAGACAGAAAATGGAGATTAAAATGGCTAAATGATTCTCGAGGTCTATGTTTTAGCTCTGATGGGTATGCAGGATTCTCTCAGGCTAACTTGAAAACACAGACTTCACACGGTCCGGGTTGTAAGCCGCGGAGTGATATGATCATGAGGACAATTCAGTCGATCTTCGTAAATTGTGAGCACATTTATTGGCTTACTTCGAGGAAGTGTCGACTCTCTCCTTACGATTACACACACTCAAGATCTTTGACGACTCCACGCTCGTCCGTGTAGGAGACCGTGTTGGAAGGTCGCCTACCGGAGCGGTGTAGGATAGAACAGAGCAACTCTGAAAACCGTGTCCTTACATGGATGTGACTGTGGACGTTATTCAGAGATCCCTAGCGTTCCGGCGTGAAGCCACATCATATGTGTTCACTCCAAGGCTGCTGTTACGTCTGGCTCTGTGCTACGGTGTTCTCCTCGTATCAAGGCAATCAACCAGATCTCACTTCATGCAGACCTACATGACATTAACGACACAACACAGGACACAACTGAGCCACAGATGTAGCTCACAAGTCCACAGTGAAGGAAGCCTGCAGACAGACACCTGCTCCAGTGGCTCCACAAACCAGAGGAGGACCTGGAGTCACTCTGCAGGCTCAGCCAAACCACCATCATCATCATTCACAGATAAACCCGTACAACTCGACACATTCATCATGGAAAGTGGGGACACCACTGGTTTCAAACTTGTGACATACACTGGTCCATCCTGGGAGCTTGAGTGAGGTTCTGAATGCATCCTTACATACTGCCTGTAGCTCCTTCATGTGTGCCTTACCGCAGCTGCTCCAGCTGTGGGCTGTACAGGGTGGAGCACAGTGGGCCCTGGAGGAGCAGTTTGATGGTCATCTGTACACATGTGAAGTGTGTGTCCCAGCATGTTGGCTGATGCATACATGTTACATACAGCTACAACACTGCTGCTGCTGCTGCTGCACTGCTTCACCATCACATGAATCCTTCCTGATGATGTGACACAAACATCTGTACTGTGATCAAGATTTCCAGATGTTTGTTGTCACTCTGGTCATACAAGTACAGTCATGTGACATTCTTAGGCTGGGAGACCCCATTACAGAAACATGAGATGAAGATATAATAAGACCTGTGTAGGCCTACACACACCTATAAAACAATTCATATGAGGGGTGTGTGTGTGTGTGTGTGTAGCAATAGGTGTAACAGGATTAGTCATAAACTAGGTCAAGGTAAGAGTAGAAATCAATCCATCAGGTATAAAAAGCCATAATGGGCACAGAGGTGATCCTTAGTTCACCATGCTCAACACTTGGTCTCCATGAAGGATGAAGGAGCATGTTGCCTCTGACCCTCCTTGGTTGTATCAGTCATGACAGCTCTCTGTGGAGAGTGATCTTTAATGTCATAAAAATAGATTCTCATCAGTCCCACAAGGGGACATGTGGATTTCTCTCTATCTTAACCATCCTATTGTATAGGAGCAGTGAGCTACCACCATGTGGCCCTCAGGGAGCAGTTAGGGGTTCAGTGTCTTGATCAAGGACACCTCCACATGCTGTATGCAGGACCGGGGATCAAACCTGTGACCTTCTGATCACCAGACGACCGCTCTACCCACTGAGCTATGCTGCCCCAAGTCAAGCTGCTCAGTGTGACTCGAGCAGACTCTGAGCAGCTGCTGTGAGCCAGCAGCAGGAGGAGCAGGAGCACCAAGTGAACATCTGG
>OMLC01102242.1:0-27130 GCA_900302585.1 Regalecus glesne | reverse complement strand
TGAAGGGTCTGTTGAAGACAAGTAAAAATGTAACCGCACATTCATCTGTATATAGTTCGTGTAAATTACATTGTAAACAACCTTTTGTGCTTAACTGCGGCCCTACAATCAAAAACTATAGATAATGGGACCAAAACAATATGAACAGAAAACAGATCCAGCCTGTTTTCCATGAAGTGATAATTTAAGATGCGAGTTTACACTTTTTTCACTTCCCTGAACAGAAGCATACACAAACAGATAGGCAGTGATGTGATGGTTTGAATGAACTAATTGCCATAGACCCAGCTGAAAGCCTTTTGCTCCAGTGGACTTCAAAAGATGGCTTTACCTTCAAAACTTTCATCATTTTCCTCGCTGGGGCATCATGTCTCTCCAAGAACTGGTACAGGTAGATGAGCGCATTAGGATTTCGAGGAAAAGCCTCATCGTATGCGTATTTATTCAAGACCCTCAACGCTTCGTCATGATCATTGTAGAATTCCAGCATCTGTTCAAATGAGGGGAAAGAGTTCCGTCTACTGCTAGGACAAACGGTCATGAAAATTAAAACAACACTGGTCAGACATTTTGAAGGAGCCGCGGTAGCTCAGTGGTTCGAGTGCTCGGTTCACGAACCGATGAGCCAGAGGCAGCAGGTTCAAATCCAAACTTCAGACATTAAAAATAGAAACAGCTTATTTTTTTCTTCTTGTAGTTTCACCCCCCCCACACACCCAAATTCCCTGAGTTACCTACTACTGGGTCAGTCTCTCTGATACCCTCTAGAACATCAACAGGAAGGAGGAAGTGGTAGCATGTGTCTCCTCCAAGTCACATGACCACTAGCCCTCACTAGTCCACACATCATGGTCTGGTGGGGAAAGCACAGTGCTTGGCCGTCAGAGGAGAATGAAGCAGAGTACTTTCCCTTCACTTAACCAAGAGGCCTGGACGACCCAGAGGGGGACACTAGTGAACCCAGAATACTTTATCCAACCTAACCCTTATACCCATGTGAGGCTTAGCCAATTATGACCCACTAACTATGGGCCTCCAGATGTGGTTGGAAACAGCCTAGCCAGGATTCGAACACCAATTACATGAAGTAGAGATGCACTGAACATAGGTGCCTTAACCCCCCTAAGCCACTGGAGCCCCCCAAAAACGCCTTTTAAAGCAAGGACTAAGATGTCAAACTAATTAAAAGTCTTGTTTGAGAGCTTTATGGATCTGTGTCTATGCAGCATCATCTCTCGCTCTCTGGTATCTTAGTTTGGGATGTACTAAGTTCATCAGACTAACTCAAGACACCAGCAGAAACACCACATCCAACAAACTCCACAATACAATACAATACAGTCATTTAGCAGACGCTTTTATCCAAAGCGACGTACAAAAATTTGCTGCTGGAAGGAAAGAAGAAAGTAAGCCTGTCCTTTAGACCTTAATCTTGTCAGCGGATCTCTATATATTCTCATCCTAAGGGTTGGAACTAGCAAATGCTGCTTGGAAGAGTCACAAAGTCTGTCAACCATTCCAACGATTTGCCACTTTAATAGTGGGTACTTACTTCAACATAACAAAGTATGAAGGGATCCCATACACCTGGACATTTCAGGATCTCTTTCAGATTAATGGAGGATTTTCTGAAGTGATTATGCATCTCTTGGGTGGGAAGAGCGTCTAGATCACCTGAAATAGTGAGAAATCACACAAAAGCCAGCAATTTAGAATGACTTAGAATGATATTACAGTCCAGATACATCGAACACATTATATATTCAATAATCAAAGCTCAAGTTTAACTGGTTGTGCCTTTTTTAATATGTTTCAGGCTTGCATTGTTACTGGAACTCTATAAAGGCAAGAAATAGTCCCTTTCACAGAGAACCATTTCACCTGTCACAATTAGTTCCCACATTGTGGTGATGGACACGGACTTAGATTAAGCTTGGGGAAGGGGGTAAGCCCGGATAGTCCCTTTCACAAATCCTCAAGAAAACTCGAAAGATAAAGAGCAGGTAATGGTAGTGTGCACATACACCAATCAGCCAAAACATTAAAACCACCAGAGGTCACTGCCGTATGGGAATATTGTTTTCAATGAAGGAAAGAATTCACCTTATTCAGTCATTTATATTGCATTGTATTCTTACAATGAAGTTTGTCCTCTACATTTAAGCCATCCTATGGTATAGGAGCAGTGGGCAGCTCCAGTGCATAGGGGGAGCAATCAGGGGTTTAGTGTCTTACTCAGGGACACTTTAACACACTTTCTGAAGGAGCTGGGGATCAAACCAGCAAACTTTGGCAGTGGACAGGGGTCATCATGGGCACTCTGACCAGTCTGCCCCTATGCAGCAAGCCGTAATGCGCTGTGTGTCCTGGCCCCTATCTGTCATAACCAGATTTAACCTTGTCAGCAATTTGAGCTACAGTAGCTCATCTGTGGGATCAGACATGACAGGCTAGACTTCTCTTCCAATCTGCATCAGTGAGCTTTGGGTGCCCACGACCCTGTGGCTGGTTCACCTGTTGTCCTTCCTTGGACCATTTTGGTAGATACTGACCTCTGCATACTGGGAACACCCCACAAGACCTGCTGTTTTGAAGACACTCTGACCAAGTCATCTGGCCATCACAATTTGGCCCTTATGAAAGTTCCTCAGAGACCTATCTTTGTCCATTTTCCCCCTCCTTCCAACACATCAACCTCGAGAAAATTTCTGCTCTCTTGCTGCCCGATATATTACATCCCTTGACAGGTGCTATTGTAACAAGATAATAATGTTATATTCCCTTTTCTGTCAGTGGTTTTACTGTTTCGGCTGATTGGTGTACATATTGGCCTGATTACAGCCAGGGGTAGAGGAGTTTCTTTTGGACAAAGTGTTGCCAGACAAAGTAGTCATCTCATTAAAACTAGATTGGGACATTCTGTTGGACGAGACAGTTAAGTGCGTAAGCTTAGGCCTGATCATACCAGTAATCCCGGTATGAATCTGGTAATAGGACCTTTGCTGCAGGCCTTGCACAACTGTATCGCTCTACTACCCCGTCTAATAAAAGCTTAGAGTGCCAAAAGTATATCTAACCCCCCCTCAAAAAAGCTAAAATATCATGGTCAGATGTAAAAGCTGCAAGTAAAACTAAAACTACAATCCTGATGATTTATGTCTGCTTTGTTATATATGGCTGATGTATTCAAAACAATAGTGAAAGATATGTCCCGACCCAGCCACTCTTAGTCCTGGTCTCAAGCCTGGATAAATGGGGAGGGTTATGTCAGGAAGGGCCTCCAGTTTAAAACCTTTACCAAAGCAAATATGCGGATCACAAATATTGATGATCCGCTGTGGTGACCCCCAACAGGAGCAGCTAACGGTACTAATATTAGCTAAAGTTACGGCCTACAAAATTCTGTCTACACCATAGTAGCCAAATGCAAAAGAATAATACAAGGCAGCAACATGCCTGAAAGGGAGACAAAGCTGCTATAGCCAACATACGGACACATCAGACCAACTTTGATGAAGATCTTTACCAGCAGTTATGACAACATCGGTGGTCAAAACTCAGATTCAAATGGGTGTGAAGAGGGCTGATTTGGTTGGAACATCTATTAAGGTCTGACCTCAATGTGATACACTCACTTGGGAGGTCTGGAGTGAATTCCTCTCGTTCACTTCAACAGGGTCTTAACACGGTTACAGACCCTGCTAGAGGCTGCTCCCCATCAACCGCACCCATTCTTGTCTATGAACAAGGTCCGTGATATGATTAGTCCCCATAGTGTGGGGGTGGATATAAACTATCAAGGATGTCCTCTGACACCGGAGGTGATGTTTCATTTCTAGGGGAATGAAACTTGGGTAAGCACGTATTTTTAGCCTTTATGTGCACTGACAATTTGAAAACTGTGGGGAAACGGAGTGTCATTGAAGATGCACAATACGATGAGCCAGACCTGGTTGTACAAGTGTCAAGATTTAAAATGTATTTTATAGGTGTTCTGTGTACTAGACTGTTTATGACAGCCTTTCACTTCCATAAGGCAGTAACATGGTATGGCCTGGAGAGGCCACTGCAACATAACTTAGCGAGCACAGAGAGGTGAATCGGTTCATCAGGACCCAATGTTCAAGGGGAGACGCGTTTCATCACTCATCTAAGTGACTTCCTTTCAGTCTCAAATGAATGCAGGTATCTTCAGTCTTATCAACAGTACTGAACCAAAATGATCCATTTCATATGCAAATTACAAAGCCCATTAACAAGAGTTATGATGGCCATGAGTACTGTTCACCAAAGATTTAGAAATGGTTGCAACTACAGCTTTGCAAGATGGTGACCGATGTACTGCCAGCCTAAGCTTCCACACAGAAGCATACATTTACCTTTAGTCGGTACTTCTTAACCCGAGTCATCAGAGACACCCTACACTGCTGGTTTTCTGTCCCACCAGGTAGCTCATTACCTGTTGTGGTTAAATGGCTGCTATGCCTGACCACAGATTAATGTAATAAACTACTTGGTAGAATCAAAGTCCGGCACGACATGCAGTCTCAACTGACTGCGGGTGCCCCCATCATTTTAAACAACACAGTGCCATAACAACAATCAGGTTCGTGTGCAAATGGCCTTGACTATTAAATAGAGCGGGTAGCATGCAGGCTTTGGGAACAAACGAGCCGGGGGCTGCAGGTTCAAACACCCCACAGGGCATTAGAAAGGACATCCAGACTTGATCTCCAAACCTGCTCCGTGATGGACGGGTGATCCGTCCAGGGTGTTTTTCTCCATTCCACCCAATGAGAGAGAGCGCTGAGATAGGCTACACCAGATCCATGAGCCGACTTCAGATAACCAGCTGATGATGACATGACCCTAACTAGTTACAATGGCAATGTGTAGTATTCACAAGAGAGCTGCATCCATGTACAGGCCAGTGCCCACTCCTTCAAGGATGAGGATGCACATCCCCCAGGGGGACCAACAGTACCTCTGCTGCCATCTTATAATGCTGTGATTGCAGCTATTCCCCAAACCTCTGAATACCACACATTGTCATTGTAACTCTAGTTAAAGGTCATGAAATTTTTAAATATGAAACCGATCACTGTTTTCGGTCAATGTGCCACTGTGCTGTTTGTAAGGGTGAGCATACCTGCAGTCAGTTGAGACTGAAGGGCAGTCACCTAGATGAGTGATGAAACACGTCTCTCGATAAACATCGAGTCCAGATGAACCGACCCACCTTTCTACGCTAGATAAGTTATATTACAGTGCCCCCTGCAGGCCAGACCATATCACTGCGTATTTAACTCAAGTTCTCTCCCCAATGTGAAGTCAAGTCAATTTTATTTGTATAGCCCATTATCACAATGGGCTATACACCGGTCCATGTTGAATAAATCTTTCATTCTTAATGACTTAATCACTTCCCTCAACCTGATCTTTATATTCCTTCCTGATATCTTTGAGAGTCTGATGAATGAAGAAGATGAGAAGGAGAGAGAAGCTCGGATAATGCTGAGAGAGTACATCAGGAAGTGCAGGGGATTAGCAAGGAGGAAGTGAGGGCAGCTATGGAGAGGATGAGGGGAGGAAATGCTGTTTGCCCAGAGGACACACTTGTGGAGGCATGAAGGTGTTTACGAGAACTGGCAGTGTAGTTTTTAACTTGATTATTCTACACAATCTTGCATAGTGAGAGGATGCCTGAGGAGTGAAGAAGCATACCAGTACCGGTTTTCAAGAATAAGGGAGCAGAGCTGTAGCAACTACTGAGTAATAAAGTTGATCAGCCACAGCATGAAGATGGTGGGAAAGAGTAGTGGAAGCTAAGCCAAGAGCACAACAGACTCAGTTTGCTTTGACAATGTTGATGGCGAAATATAGAGAAGGTCAGGAGTCACATGGTGTCTTTGTAGATTTAGAGAAAGCATGTGACAGGATGTTGAGAGAGGTGTGGTACTCTACTTAAGGAGTGGCAGAGAAGTAAGAGAGGTGCAAGATGTGTACGAGGGCAGTGTGACAGCGGTGAGGTGTGCGGTAGGTTGATGGATGGGTACAAGTGAGAAGTTAAGTTACATCAAGGATCAGACAGGTTTTGCCCAAATCTGTGTGAGCACTCTAATTTACAACTCTTTCCCTTAAAAGGGAGTTGGGTGGTTCACATTCTGGACTCAGAGCTGAAGATGACATTCAGATGAATGTTGAAACGTACTCCTAATTTGTTTTATAAAACCTATATCCAGATGACCTGATTCATCGATTTTGACCCATGTCATACTACTGTGATACTGATGATAGATCTAATTTTCTGCTAAACCCAGTAACCTCAATCAATTGTCCTCCCTCCATGATTACTTGGCTGTCGTCAGAGACTGGATGTCTCTTGTTTTCCTCCACCTAAACTCTGGAAAAAAACTCAAGTTATTTTAATTGGTCCTGATAACTTTACCACTGCAGTTGATCAGTTTATTGGTCCACTTCATTCAAACATCAAACCATTAAAAATCTGTACCAGCAAGGACCACTTCACCCTGAGCAGGGTTGTGTGCAGAGCCCAGCACATCACTGGATGCGAGCTGCACAGCCTGCAGGAACTGTACACCTAGTGGTGTCTCAGGAAGTTTCTCCGGGTCATTAAGATTTAACACACCCACACTATGGCCGATTCCCCTGCTGCCCTCAATAAGATACATGTCTCTCAAAACACACCAGCAGACTGAGGAACAGCTTCATTCTCAGGCCATAAGACTTCTTAATAAATAATATGGACACAAACACAAGTGCAGCCTTATCATCTCTGGAATATCTAATAAACAGGAAGTATCTTTGAATACTGATCATGTCACACACCATTATTGCTCTCTACTCTTACCTTTACTATTTTATGCCTTATTATGTTATACTTACACAAACACATGTGTGCGTATATATATATAAAAACATACACACATATATCTGTGTGTGTATATGTATGTATATATATACACACACACACACAAATTACATGTACACACCTTTTATCATAAAGTCAAAATAGTTGCATTAGGTCATCTGGAAATAGGTTTAAAACAAAACAGGAGTAGGTTTCAACATTCAACTGGATGTCATCCTCAATGCTAAGTCCAGTGTGTGACCTACCCAGCTCCCTTTTAAAGGTACAGAGATGTAAAGCTGGGCGCTCAAAAAAAAGGGGGACAAAACAATGCCAAAATGGAAGAAAAGAAAGACATCTTTTCAGGCTCAATAATCCAGACAGTCAACAAAGCCAAAATAGTTGCCCCATTACCAACTGTGTCCAGATGAACTGATCACCTTTCTATGATTTCCTTACCATATCTAGATTATTGGACCTGCATAAAGAAAATTTAGCTGGTACTGTCTTAGTGCCATTGACACAAACAAACAACATATACCATGCTGAGAATGCCTTTACCTTGCTAAATATCTCCTTACCCGAGGTGGAATCTGTGGCTTTTATGTCACTCCACATGATGAAATCCAGCAAACTCTTGTAGGCCTGCATCATTTTAATCTTCTGAGACTGCTTTTCTGAAAACTTTCCATACCTCCAACTTTCTCCAATAGAAAGCTGATGATGTGCCTCGTCAATCCGGCCATTCAGCATGAGATGGAAACACTGCTCCATACAGATCTAAATGACAATTATTTGAGTGAATGATTAACAATACTTGAACTAGGTAAAAAGACTGAACAGAGTTTCAGAGTTAATGGTAAAATATATGAAAAGTGTTCTCTGTGCAGTCAGCTCCCTTCAGTTACTTACCAACAGATAATGCTTAATCCCTGAATGCTTCATAAGTTCATAGAAGTTGCTGTAGTCTTCCATCGTTGTGCTTGGATGATGGTGTAGGATCTCAGAGCCAGTTCTCCAAATAATCTGGGCACATTACTAGTAAGTCTCTCATAAGGATGTGGGATGCAAACCTTGACACAGTGCCACCTTTTGTCATCTATATACATACTTACCTCTTGAATCTGTCCAACAAAATCTGTAGACATATCCTCAAATGATTGGCAGAAACTGGATAAATATTCTGCTGCTTCCTTCCATTGATGACGTAACATAGCATCTCTGATCTTCTGCAGACATATTCTTATAGTCATATGAAAGCCAGTCTCCTTAAGAGTCTCTAGGATGCAAAAATGACATAAAATAACAGGTGATTGACCAACAGAAGGATATATAAATAAACTTGGAGTTCAGTGCATCTCTGAATCGTGCAGTCGGGTGTTTGAATCCCAGCTGCGCCATTTCCAACCACAGCCAGAGGTCCATAGTTAGTGGGTCATAATTGGCTAAGCCTCACATGGGTATAAGGGTTAGGTTGGAAAAAGGATTATGAGTTCATTAGTGTCCCCCTCTGGGTCATCTGGGCGCTCGCGGTTAGTGAAGGGAAAGTACTCTCGCTTGGTTCCCCTCCAACTGCCAAGCACTGTGCTTTCCCCACAAGCCCATAATATGTGGAATAGTGAGGGCTAGCTGTCATGTGACTTGGAGGAGACACATGATACAGCTTCCTCCTTCCTGTCGACATTCTAGAGGAGTATCAAAGCAACAGAGCCATAAGCAACTTGGAGAATTTGGGTGGGAAAACAGGGGATAAAAATTGAAAAAAATAAAACAGTGCACATTAGATGGACAATGCCACAAACAAATATCATTGACCTATCATTGTCAGGTGTGTTTTTCAAGGGCAAACAGTGAATAGGCCTAATAGGTACTTAACCAACAGTGAGTCAAGTAATAGTATGGGATTCAAATTACAATTCACCTGGACAATGCCTAAAAAATTGCTGAAACAATCATGACTAGAGGCCACATGGGGATTTAAGTAAAAAGTAACCTTTCAGAGGCAGTTGTTGTTACCATGAGTATACAGGGGACTACTAAGGATCACCACTGAAATCCACTGCTACAGAGTAATGATTCTGTCTCTCCATAGATCAATTGACATTTGGACAGTTGGATAAATGAAGGTCAGGCCAAGCAATCCAAGATGAAAAGGCAATATCTCACCACCATATACTGGATCTGGTAGCGCCAGTATTTCATTTTCATTTATTGATTTATCCTCCGAGTCCTCCTCTTCATCCAACTCAACATTGAGCTGAAATTCTGTTCCCGAGTTATCCATGATGCCAATCAACTTCACACAACTAGAACACCGTTTACCAAAGGGTCAGATCTGGAGCACAGGTAGTCTATTAGAAGAAAATAAGGGCGGATTTGATCAGGTCTAAGACTATAGACTTAGAAAATATACAAATACACACAGCAGCTGAAACTTAATATTTCTTCAGGTACTAAAATTTTCATTTAAAAAAACATTCTGAAGTACAGAATCCATTCAAACTGAACACAAGCAAAGGCAACACTTTAAGTCAATAGATATTATACAGGACATTACAGAAAACAGTAATATTCCTGTGCAAGAAGCAACGTATTCAACATTTACCAAGTATCACGCTGCACTGTTAATTAACCGCTCAACAGTGTCACACATAAGAGTTCTTGCACCGATCAGAATCACCAGTTCCCTGGGAAATAAGAAACACAGCTTGAAATGTCATCTATATGAAAAAGCTTACGTCTGTAGTTACCGGTATCACATGGGGTTAAATGCTAAACAATTCTTACCTTTATCCGTCATTTCACAAATGCAAATGGAGCTTGGCGCTATCTGTATTTATTTTATTACTATGGGTCACTATTAATTTTAATTTTAAGCCACGTTACCACAATGATAGAATCAAAACGAGGTAGGGAACTGGCCAGGCATTGACGAGTTTAAAACATGCAGACTCCGGAAAACGTGATTGATTTGAACCCGCCCTAACAGCGGCCGGAAGAGGCGGGACAAAAAAAATTACTGTTCTTCTTCTTTGTTTTTTCATTGTTGCTTGCAAAGGGCAGCAAGAAGCACTACCGCTGGGAGAAACACTGGTGGGAGTGGGGAGTGAACGATGCCGTCAACGTGAGGAGGAAACAGCCTTCCCTGAACCCAAAGAGGAAGAGGAGGGTACATCTGTCGCCATTTTACAAGCCTGTGAATGTAACTATTCCCCAATCCTCTTAGTAGCATAATGGCCATTGAAACATGTCTACAGTTATCCAAGCTTACATGTGAAAGCATCTTTGGCTTGGGTCGTTATGCAACAGTGCTGCTAATAAGTTTAGGGGATACTTACAGGAAGTTGAGAGACTGAAGTCACTTAGGTATATTGTAAGGAGTAAGAAGTTGGTGAAGAAGTGGAATATTCCGAGAGATGAATAAAGTAGATGGCACAAAGTGAGGTCAAAGGTGGCAAAGGAATAGACGTTTGGTGAGTCGTTTGATAGGGTTGGACACTAGGAGGTATTTTTACGTCACGATTAGTCCTCACATTGTGGGGTTAACCCATAAAAAATAAACCAGTAAAAAAATGAAGCCAAGAGAAAGCTTAGCCAGAAATAGCAGAATCAAAATGAATTCTATCAATTTATATACCGTGGTTAATGGTGTGAACACCACTGAGGTCCAATGGAAGAAGCACAGATGTGCAATCAGAGGTCATAGCTAATAGGTAATTTACCTCTCTAGTTAGAGCACTTTCAGTGGAGTGATAGGACCTAAAAGCTGCCTGAAAAGGTTTGTATCAGTAGTTTTTCTCTATGTGGGTCAAAAGTTGTTGATATTTAACTCTCTCTAATACTTTAGAAGGGAATGAGAGATTAGAGGCTGATGTGTGCTGACTAGTTTCCACATTGTAGGGGCAGACATGGAGCTTAGATGCATAGATGGAGCTATGGGGATTAAGGCCGGATGCCTTTCCTGACACCCCGCAATGGGTTCAAACGTCCAACATCTGGCTCGTCAGTTCCTGAAGCTCCCACTCTAGTGCTGAGCTATCACAGCTGCAAGAAGATTAGAGACTGGATAAAAGAATGACTGATTAAGGTGTTGTTGCTTCAATAGAGGTTTGATCACAGCGTTCGTAAACTGCTGGGAACAGTGCCAGTTGTAGGTGATAGATTAACAATGTCTAGCATTGTCGGTCCCCAAAAAAAGGTCAGAAGTCTTTCAAAGGTTTTGCTGATAAAGGATCCAGTAGGCAAGCAGTTGGCTTAGAAGCTGACACAAGCTTGTTTTTCTTAACAAATGCTCATCAGTACTTCAAGTTTGACTCTCATCATCCACTGGAACACAAACTAGGAGTCATCGGGACTCTACCACCGAGTTGACAACATTCCCACTGACACAGCAGCTGGGGAAGGAGAGAATTCCCATGTTAAAAAAACCCTGGTGAAGTGTGGTTGTCCTAACTGGATGCTTTTTAAAGCCAGGAAGACACCATAACAGTGCACCAGTCGATCCAAGGGAAGAGGACAACAGATGTATAAGCATAAACCAGTACTGAACCTCTCCCGGTACAAACAGTAATATAGTGCACGCTGTTGACTGGAGGGAGGATTGCTGTGACTTTTCCATCGGGGACAACAAACAGATGCTCGAAGGTACAACACAGAACAGGGGTGCTCAGACTTTTTTAGCAGGGAACTATAGAGGTCTATTTTTTTCTTAGAACATCAGTAACTCTAACATAATAAATATATATAACAACTTTAGACAACATTTTTTATATAAACATAAAATATACTGAGCTACTCTCATTTTTTTCCTACAGACTGACATTGAATGTCATTTATCATGAGTTATTTAGTGTATTTTGTGGATTTAGATTAGATTGTATTCACTGTACTTATATTCTGTTTACTAGTGGCAGGCTTGGCTGCAAGACTGAGAATACTGGGAAGGCATCCAGCACTTCACCTATGCCTTCATCACCCACCATTGGTGAGTGCCCTCACACAGCACCAATTGAAGGTATAAAATCTGCTGTGGTGACCTCTGAAAAGTAGGGATCAGGCTGAGAGAATAAGAAAATTGGATCGTGTACAGTGAATTCCATAAGGGCAAATTGATGTTCCCAGTGAAGAAATCTGATCTTTGTGGCAGTATATGAAGACTGGATACAGCACAGAGAATATGGGATATAAATAGAAAGATATCGTAGGGGTCATGAAACATAACTCGGCTGGTCACAACAACATGAGATGGATGTCAAGTGAAAACATTATAGGAATATGTGAATGAACTGCATGAGGTATGTGAGAATAGGCTGAGATGAACCCAGGGTACATGGCAACATAATGGCTGGTTGGTGACTACTGGCTACTGGTTTTACATGTTAACACAACACTTGAACTTCCATGTGTACTTGTGAAAGGTTTGATTTCCTGTTTGAGAGACGAAACCTTTCTGAATAAACTTCCGATCCAGTTGAACCGATTCACCTTTTTTTGTGATTTCCCTTCCCTGGAATGTTGAGCATGCATTAAGACAAGGTTTGGTTACGTTCACATGAATAAAAAAATCAATTTTGATGATGATTGTTTGTTTGGTTGGGGTCTCACAGCAGCACTAATGATCATTCATCACTCTTCTATTTAAATTACTTACTCTTATTTATTTATTTTCAGGATCCGTTTATCTGGCTTTGTGAAGTTGGTACCCATCACATTACACGGTGTCTGTAGTCAGAGGGAGATGGTGTCGAAAGAGACGGTTTTACGAGGTCGAAATCAAACACGTCAAGAATCTATGGCAATGTGAATAGGACCCGGAAAAAAAATCAACACAGGCTGGGTCTTAAATCTCCTTGGGTATACTGTAGGACAGCGGAATAAGAGGGGTTACTAGTGTCACACGGACATAATAAGATGCGAGTTTCAGTGTTCTCTTGAAGTTGCTCCTCTCTCACACCTCCGAACTGAACCAGCACCACACCATGATGTAAAGCAACACCCTGCAGCTGGATGTGCTGACGTGTCCGGCTCTGCTTTCCTCCCCCAGTGCTCATGCTCAAACGACACCAGCCCGGTCAACACAACTGCCAGCATGGCAGCAAAGGTCTTTTACCGTAAAGGCTTTTTACTGCTTCTGTTTAATTTTATTTCCACCGCAACCCTGGACAAGAGGTTCTCTGACCTGAAAAGATGTGCCGACGAGGAGTGCAGTAGTAAGTTGTTTTCTGATGGCCTATGATGACTTGGAGGATGCTTACCCCTCCTGCTCTGGATGGACATTGGATTGTAGCTAATCATAAAATGCGCCTTATCTTTGACCTGTTGTCAATCGATATATGCGACAACTCCATCAGGTTATCTGGTGAAGTTCTCGCATAGAAGTCCGCGGGGTTGGGTGGGTGCTGTCCCAAAACTACGGCTGCGAATCTGATAGATGTTTTTTTCCCCCGACGTAGCTTGTGTGTTGGCGACCCCGGCCTTGCTAACGAGTTTTTGCTAACGGCTCGCAGATAGCGTTAGCCGTTGTTAGCAGCCGGCCGGTGTTCCTCTGTGGAAGCAGAAGCCGTGATCATCATCGTCCTAGCTTAGCGTTAGCCCCTATAACCCAGCATCTAGCTTTCCGCCACAGGCTAAAGTCTGGATAGTGAACAGATAGTTTATTTAGGGATTTTAACGCTGCTCACAACCTTCCTGGTCAGATGTTATTATCGAGCTATTCTAGTTGTGTTAGTTTATGTAGTTCAACTACATAAAAGTCTAGGATTGACCGGTAAAGTCGCCCCCCGCCGCCTTGGTGGTGGTTTATGCCCGATTGAAGAACCAGGTTAGGGCTAGTTATTTCGGCTGTTTTCTGAAACCAAAAATGGGGATCTCACCCACTGAATTAAAATAATGAAAGTGCATTTTGACCAAATGTGTTTTATTCTGTCATTGAAGTATATCTAGTCCACAAAAACTTTCCCAAGTAACCTCTGTCAAAGCAACAAAGCAGGTGATCCCTAAGCACTGAAACCACTTTGTGAGCACTTGATGTAGTTAGCCATCAATCCCTTATAAAGGGTAGAAATGTGTTAATGAAAGAACAACAGAGTGCATATAGTAATGTATAAATTCATATCAAATGACTACTGACTGTCTACACAAAGCATTGGAGAAACTACAGTTTCCTGAATTCCTCAGCTTGTTGGGGTGTGAAGGGTGAAAAGGGCTTACCTCTGTCTAACTCTGATTTGTTTTCACAGTGCTCCTGGTCCGGGGTAAAGCGGTCAGTGATTTCTCTGGACCAGATTGTCGTTTTTTATCTTTTAAGAAGTCAGAAACTATCTATGTATACTACAAACTGGCTGGCAGAAGGGCAGACATGTGGGCGGGGAGTGTAAGTAACTTCGTTAATGATTAATTTCTATTGGATAAACACTTGTCAGACAGATGTTTTCTAAGTGATGTCTATTTGTGTTTGTCAACAGGTTGGTAGCCGCTTTGGTTATTTCCCCAAGGAGCTACTTGGAGTCAACCATATATACACTGAGAAAGAGTTAGAAGTTTCTGCAGAGGTAAGAAGATGATTTGCCAGCTGTTTTGAAGTAAAACCTAAGCCAAAAACAACCACTCGTTTTAAAACCTTTCCACATTTTAACAATAGTCACATCACTTGCGCCTGTCCTTCAAAGCTATGCAAAGAATACTGAATTCTTGTGAGAATTCAAATGACCTCATTTGAGGTCATCATATTTGACTGAATCATCTGTTTTCTTTCAGGAAACCGATTTTGTCTGCTTTGATACAGGATTTGACAAGTTTAACAGTTATGACATCGATTCATTGCTGTCATCCTCTACGGTAATTGAGGAGAAAGGAGAGGAAAAGGCTGACACAACTGATAGAATTGAAGTAGTAGAGGTTTCAGAAGAGAAAACTGAATCATCGGAACATGAAACAATTGATGATAAGAATGAAAATGAGTATCATGATAACTTCCAGGATCATAACAGGGTCCCGGGTGACGTAAATGCCTCCTCGCCTCAGCACAACAACACACGTGAATTCCTTACTATAGAAAAGGAGCCTCACAAAGAAGCTGGATCTGGAGCTGCTGATAAGGGCAGAAAAGACACAGGACAACAGCAACAAACTGCAGTGGCTGCCAATGATAAACATGTTCCAGAAAACAGTGAAACCATTAAGCCAAACGAAAGTCCTGAGGTTGAATCGCTTCCTAATGAGGATCCAGACTTAGGAAATGAGTCTGAATCCGTTTCAAAAGGGATAGTAATTCCTGAGTTAATTACTACTTTTGGTGCCACTTTTGATGCAGTCACAACGGATGATGAAGAAACTTGGAAAGTATCTTCATATATGGAAGGAGAGGGAGGGGGAGAGAGTGAAGAATTGGAGGAGTATACTCATGATAACAGTGATATGGATGATGACATCAAAAAGGAAATTCCATTGTTGTCTTTTTCTGCAGAAGAGGCGGACACTCCAGAATCTTATACTGAGGAAAGCCCTTTGAAAGCACGTGCTGATGATCAAAAAACCTCTGAAGATGAGAATTCATGGACATCAATTGGAGATAGAGTTTTTGCAATTGTTAGTGGTGGAGAAAAAACCTCAGATATTTATAGTTCTGAAGAAGATGAGGAAGAAAATGATTCCGAAGACCCACCCAGTACTGATGAGGAAGAGGAAGAAGAAATTCAGCTGCTATCCGCAGAAGTACTGAAAAAGCATGAAGACGAAGATTATGTTACAGATTCTCCTGCATCTAGTTCGCAAGAGACTGGAGATAAAGAACCTGATGAGGACTCGGAGTCATTTTGGTTTGATAATGAGAATAATGGAGATGTGGCTGAGTCTGAAGAAGACCACAATGAAATCTCAATATCACCTGCTGCCGAACAGATATCCCAGAGAAAACCAGATGAGAGGACTACAGCACGAAATTATGCCGCAGCAGATTCCCTGCCTCATGAAAAGGACGGTAAAATACTCGAGCCTGCTCAGGAGAACCTGTTAGAACATTTGAACCTGTCCGAACATTCAATTGGTCATGATGATGCTTCATACATCTATGACAGTAGCACTACCAAGGGTCAAAGAGTGGATTTAATGGATAATTTTGGACAAAGAGAAAAGTTGACCAGTCACATATTATCCACTACAGAAACTGAAGCTGACAAAGACCTGCCGTATGAGGATGAGACCTTGGAGATGTCAGATTTTAAAGATGATGGAGATTTCAATGAAGAAAAAGAGGATGAAAATCTAGTGGACAAGTATAGCGAACACTCAATTACAGATGTAGAAAAGGATGAAAGTAAGCATACTAATTACTTGGATTTATCTTCTGATGAAACAGACCTTCATAAGGTATTGGATGTAGAGGATAAGGAGGAGCTGCGGAAAGAGCCAGAGTTGGAGGAAAAGGAGGAATTACTTGAAGATGAAAATGCCGTCTTCTCTTCAAAGTCACAAACAAAGGACAACATACTTCCGTCAACTTCAGAGCCTGAATACAGTGACAGCATCCTGAGACTATCTCTGTTGCAAGATCACTTCAAGGAAGAGGATATGGAACGCTTCCAGAAGTTTTTGGGTCTCCAGAATCTTTTTAAGTTAGAGGCCATGATCTCTGACCTAGACATAGAGTTACAAGCTGCCCTTTCAAATACAGACACTATTGATAATATTGAGAAGGCACTTGACAGTATCTTTGAAGTCTCAGAGAACTCCATTCTGGATGAGCTTGAGAAAATGCTTGATAGCAGGAATCCAAAGGATAGTGACATCCAAAAAGTGGACACGAGTCTGTTTGATGAGGAGGCAGAAATATTGGATGACTTTCAGGAGCTTGCATTCAGTCTCCGACAGAAGTATTCAGCACACAGTGACAGCATACCTTTAGCATCAGATGGTGGATCACCTGTTCCCCAAGGTAAATTTGTTTTTATTGTCTGCCGTGCAGCTTATATGTAATGTTCAAATTCAAATTTGGATTATCCTCTGTTTTACCAAATAGTGGCAAATATGAAGTCAATTTTTACCTCTCAAGATTAGTCTACATGTTGTGGGGCAGGACACGGATTTAGATGGCCGGATGCCTTTCCTGACACTCCCTGATAATATCAAACCCATGCAAATATAATGGTGATCAATTTTTATCATCAAATATTGGCCTTATTGTGTCCATTGTGATGGCAAAATCAATTATATTTTATTCCATTTCTACACTTAACTTCTTAGCTTTTTTTTTTATTAAAAAAGGTACTATTAGCGGTTTAACCAATCCTGGATTTATTACATTCTATACCATACGCTAGTGTTGGTATCCACGCTGAGGACCAATACAGACAACAAGGTAATCTATAATCCCATGTCCCAACCCAATAGCTAACTTGTTGGCGGTTATTACGTGGGCCATGTCATAAGTAGCAAAGCCTAATAAACCAGTTGTTAGATGTTTTGATGCATGCTCAATAATCCAGGTAGGGAAATCACAAAAGAGGTGAATTTGTTCAGCTGGATCAGAGGTTCATTACAGAAACGTTTCGTCACTCACCAGGTGACTTCTTCCAGGTGACTTCCGTGAAGAAGTCACCTGGTGAGTGACGAAACGTTTCTGTAATGAACCTCTGATCCAGCTGAACAAATTCACCTCTTTTGTCAGTTGTTAGATGGTTTAACCTGTATGTGTGGGAATGTCAGAAGTGTTATTCAGCTAACAGTATCCCTCACCCATGACACCTCATGAAGGCTCACATGTTGGATTTAGCTTCCGGTCCAATTATCAGTATAGGAATTCTAAATATTTGAGAAGTTTTGCCCCAGTTGAGATTACAGGTATTGGAGGGCAGTAGCTCATTGCTTGAGTGCGAGCTTTGGGAACTGACAAGCTCACCCCCACAATGTAGGGAGTAACCGTTACACGCAAAAAAAGTACCTTTCAAGACATTACAGGCATTGCATGCCTTTTCCATCTTACTAAAGCCTCACAGCTTGACCTGGACTGTTCTGCTTTAAAAAATGCAATAGGAACTCCCACTTAGCAAATACTAGCCCACATCCTGGTGTTGGCCAATTGATTTTAGCATATAAACACAAGCCTGGTTTATGAATAAACATTGAAGCCTAGCTTGTGTCATTGTCCAGAAATATTAATCTATACAATATTACAGCCCTAATTAACACAGTTTGCCCCTTTGTTTCCACAGATGATGCATTAAATTTTGAAAAAGTGGTGATTTCACCGGCTGTTGAGGATATAGTTGACCTTGAGAAGGATGACAATCTCACGGTGACAGATGTGGAGGAAAGTTCACCAGAAGAGTGGGAACCAGCTCCTTTGGAGAAAAGACATGAGAGAGCAGATTTTAGTGTGGAAGAAGATGGGGGGCACTTTAACAAAGAAAATCACCCAGGCTTCGGTACAACAGAGGATATGCAGAAGACCCCACAACCTATTCAGGAAAATACCTTTGACACGGGTCTGGAGGTGGAGCACTCATCCTCAGGTTGGAAGTTTAAATGATTCTTTAGAGTAACACATTAAGCTGCTGTTCAAAACTGCATTTACTTTTGCCCTCCCTATGATCTCATATTTGAATATACATATATTGTGCCATCATCGTCCCTAACTTTCTGAGAATGAAGCTGTCCAAAAAAAGAATCAGACTAACTTTGTATTTGTTAGTCATTACGACAAACCATCACTTCATAATAGAGAACAAAATTCTTTACTCGCAAAGTAAGGATTCATTTTTAGCCTGCCTCCACCTAACTTAAAAAAAAAAGTTTTTCCAAAAATATGTAGGACACCTCTATCACTGCATTCTATCAGGATTTCTCAACCCCCAGGCCCTGAAACAGGCTGTACTGGAAGTTTCCTGTTTCACCAGTAGCCTGTTCTGGTTTCCATGTTTTGGTGGAAATTTTGTTTATAAGAAGTGAACTTCTTAGGATGAGAAGAGTTAATTTCCTAGGATGCATTCATGCAAAAACCGTGAGGTATTCATTGTGATCATTTTGTACCCCCAGAATCTCTTGACTCAAAGGAACCAGTGCCTGAGCCAGTGCCTCTTGAAGAGGAACTGGGAATATTCTCAACTGGAATGGTATACACTATGTGTCTTCTTGATATGATCAAAAACAAAACTGGAGAGTGGACGAATGAAGTAAGTCTGACTTAAGGCCATAAATAATTGTCATGTTATCATCTCTGTGAGTTTGAGACATCCATAGATAAATAACAGAAATAGTTTGAATCTTTTTAATCTATCCCACTTTTATCCACACCACTCATGTAGCACATAGGTAGATTTAATATTTAAAGCCTTCTATCCTTTATTCATACTAGGCACAGTTCCGTCTCGCCATCTACAGATAAATGCGGTTAGCGGGGGAGAAATCAACAATCCTTGTTCAAAGCAAAACACGTACTTAATGTTTCAGCCAAAGTTAACATGAGACTCTAGCAAGTCTGTCCTCACAAATTTAAGTGGTCATTTTAGAAATGTTTGAATGCTGAATTATTTCTCAGTCTTTGCTCGGCCATGGTTGATTGAATCTGCTGACATTGCCTTGTAGGTTTTGTTTCAGGAAATAACATGGTAAGAGACCTCTATCATAAATCACTTATAAACTGAGTAGTACTTAAAATGACCACTTGAATTCACTATGATTAGACTGCTGTAAGATCATGTATGCTTTGGTTGACTTGTAAAAAAAGAGTGAGGTTTTGTTTTTTTGCACTAAAGAATGATTATGAGTTAGTCCACAATTAATTTCTGTTCTTTTTGATAATATAAAATATAAAATCAAAACTAGTTTTTCAAATATTACACAATCATTTATTTATTCTCATTAATTTAGGCAGCAAAATTGTGGAGTGTTTTTTGATGGTATCCAGATTTTATTCCAATACATTACTGTTAAAAGGTAATAATGTTGAAGTATTGCCCAATTCTAGTGGTGAGTGTAAAATACGGATGGACTGCAAACATTCTGAACTGTTCTTTTAAGACTCAATGACATCAGGCTACCATGGTGGCTCAGCGGTATAGCACACACCTCAAGTTGGGCACAACAGGTTCGATATAAACCATGGATCATCAGGAAAAGGACATCCGGCCTTTATCCCCCAAGTTCTGTAATTGTTTGGCATACAATGTAAAGAGCCTTGAGTGGTTGCTAGACTAGATAAGCACTACGTAGAAATAAGTCTGTTTTACCAATGATAAATCACCCTTAATTGTTAGAAATAATGAATTTAATTTAATTTCCCACTCTATTATTTCCCTGTCAATTGGCACATTGGTGCAGTGGTTAGCACTGTTGCCTCACAGCATGAAGGTCCTGGTTCAAATCCCTTACCAGTCCCCAAGCCTGTCCATGTGGGTTTCCTCCACTTGCTCTGGTTTCATCCAGCCATCAAAGAAAAAAGATTTGCAGGGAGTGCAAATTAGCTTGAAGCTATAATCTGTTGCAGTATATCGACTTTAATGTAAAAAGCTTCATATTGTCGCTTTTTTAAGGTAACCCCTGCAAATGTGAATTGTTACAACAAGCATTTGGTCTGCTTGCTTGCTGTGTTTTCCCTCCTAATTATCAGTCAATAATCTGTAGTGTCCTTCTATAACTGACTACCAAAATCCTGAATTTTAAGACATTTTACTCATGTATTTTTTTAATCAGGACCCTCTTAAAATGGTATGTGCAACTGTACAGTCATAAAAAGTGTGCTTGCACTTCATGCTTAATTACAATTGCTCTCCCTCAATATCAAAGTCTCAACAATCTGACACTGTTGTGTCACACTGTTTGACTGACTACCAAAATCCTGAATTACAATAGATTACTGTAGAATTTCTTTATGTGGATCTGCTGGAAATGTAACATGTGATTAAAGGGTCATAATGCAGTGTGATTGCACTTTCTGCTTAGTTACCATGGCTCTCCCTCCTCGATCACACTGCATTATGACCCTATAATCACACATGCAATGTTCAGAAGGTCATAATAGAAATATTAAAATAAAGTGTCTTAAAATGTAGTATTTTAGATAGTCTGTTATACAGAATGAGATACCACAGTGTCAGATTGCTGAGACTTGGTATTTAGGAAGGAGAACCATAGTAAGTAAGGAGAAAATGACTTTAATTTTTGGACTAAGTATTTAGTTATAGTCTAACATGCCATGTTTCTTTTTATTCCAAACTTTTAAAAAAAGATTTTCTAACATTCTGAAAGACATTATGTACAAAATGCATACAGTCGCTGTTTATTTATTTATTTGTTTGCTTTTATCAAGTAGAACATTTGGATTATTTCTTATAGCAGGGTTGGGTAACATGATCCAGAATGGACCAGTGTGGGTGCAGGGCTTTGTTCCAACCAAGCAGTTGCACATTTGAGTCTACACACCAAGGCTCTTGTCAACCACTTATCCGAACCCTATCCCTGGACTCATTGGCTGAAAAGCAGGGAAACATCCTGGATATGTCGGCATTCAATTTTAGGACTGCTGTATTCCTCCTATGCTATTACAGTTAAAGTATTTTTTTTGCCCCACAACCAAGAGCAGTTATTTTTTTTCTCTGCATTTAACCCATCATATCATGTAGGAGCAGTGAGTGCAGCTGCTGCAAAGCACGCAGGAAGCATTTAGGGGTTCAATCAAGTACACCTTAACTCACTTTCTGCATGGGCTTGGGATCAAATGACCAATCTGATTACAAGACGACCACCCTACCTCCTGACCTATGCTCCCCCTATTATAACTTCAAAAATTCGATAGCTGATTGAAAATAGTTTAAAAGTGACCTTTTAATGTATTCTCCATCTCCATGTGTTAAGTCTATGTGACCCCACCGGGTTACAGACAAATGGGGTCACATGTGCGGCTACTTCCCAGTTTCCCAAATGACAGGAGGGGGTGAATTGGATTATTTATCACTGGCTGGTTAAACGACAACGTCTGTTTTATATCAATAAAATAAGTAAATTTGTACGTGTCACAATTAGTCCCCAATTTGTAGGGGGTGGACACGGATTTAAGATAGAGTGGGGGGATTACGCCCGGATGCCCCTTCCTCCGTGGTGGTCTTGAACTTGCAACATTTGGCTTGTCAGTTCCCGAAGTTCAGGTTTTACTTCTGAGCTAACGTAGTACAATTGTACTTAAAATATATCATGCATCACTGTAATTCGCTGGGTCGGTGGTCGTCTTGTGAAAGTTGCCGTTAGTTGTCTTGAATGCAGCCTGGCCCTCCCCCTTTTTTTATTGTTGACGTGTTCAACTCCTGTGGTTGAAGTTCAGCACAGCCGGTGGCAGACAGGCTAGCGCAGACGCTTGGCTTATGTGTGTGTGTGAAGGAGAGACGGCCACCATAAGGTTTCTCTTAACATCGTCAGTTTACTGGACATCACTGTCCGATTCTTGTTCGTATTATTGGTGTAAAATTCGCTTTGTGCTAGTGTAAATTTTTTTCTAAAAAGACAAACCAAGAGTGGTGTATCGTTTGTGTTTTGTTTTGGTAGACGATGAGCGACGTTCGATTATTTATTTTTAGCTGTCAAATGTCATATATACTATCGTCAAGCTGTCAGCTCTCTTGGTTGTCCATAGTTGGCATCATTTAAGTTAGAAAATATATTGCGTATAATATATATAAAATTGTCGAACCGCTTGATATCGTTTAAGCTAACGGTGCAATTGACCTATCGGCTAAGACATTAGCAAGCTAACTGCTGCCAAATTAGCATTAGCATACCTAGCACCCGTTGGTTCTGCTCCCGTACTGCCTGCGTTCCTCCAATATGGACATTAATACCGGCACTCGTCCTGTGACGGAATCGGATCAGCTGTACATTATTTTTATAAAGGAGCTGCAGTATGTAAGTAGTATGCCAAATGATATCTAGATTTCTGTGTTGCCTTTTAAGCGAATTGGTATGACCTGGTGATTAGAATTCATTAGCATAAAGAGGGAGCTTGATAACGCCTTGAATTTTCTCACCAAACTTGATTTGGTCTCCAGACAGTTGATGAATTAGATTACTGCATTCTCTTGGCGACCTTAAGAACCCTCCACAAAAATGTTACGTTTTGTAGAATTAATACAGGGATCGCCAAAAGTGCATGTTCCTGCCCATTTCTAGTGTTCATAGTTGTGTAATTTGTTGATTTGCGTAGGAGTGTATGGGGTAAAGGGCACACAGTGTAGTATATAAATCCAGAACCTCGCGTTTTATGCAGTGTATCAATATTTCTTTTCTTTTGAAACTGGTGTGTGTTCCTGTCTTAACTGCCACATTGTCAGTTCAAGGGTTTTGCATTTGGAATGTTAAGTAGGGGTCTGCAGTATGATTGTAATACGTTTCCTAGTTCTGCTTCAGTAAATTTAACACTAGTCTGAACTCATCTGGCAAATATTTACAGTTACTTGTAAATTTGGCTACCCTGCAAGCCTTTCTTGATACCGACCACTGCTGAGGTTCTCTTCTATACTAGTTTCATACTGTGCTGTCAAAGTCAGTGAACCATCAGAGTACGTTCGTAGATATAACAAGTGTGATCAGTTTCTCCACTTGTACGTGTGTCATGACACAAAGCCCTCATGATACAATAATTTTGAGGGGGGGTAATTGGGAGCTAGAAGCACAAACAGACCCCCCCCTCATTAAAAAGAGACCCAGATGCTGCCCATTATGATCATGGTGACAATATATCACATCTATGCTAATCAACACACACACACATCAAGTATCAAGACACATACATCACATGTACATACACACACACACTTATATCAGGACACTGGTGAAAACAAGCACACACAGGACTCTGAGCGCTGGTGACAGAATGGGTGCATTTCCATCACTTGGTGGGATAGATTGTGTGGCAGCGGTGGGCTGGGGCGGGGGTATTGATATTTTTCTCTATAATACAATGCAATACAATGATACCTCAAAATTTGGTCCATGTAAAGATTCTTGGCCCATTCATGAAAGGAGCTATGGTGGTAGAATCAGTCTGGCAGGAAATTCCACCTTTTAAACACATTTTAAAGATAGAAATAACTGTATAAGGGGCGGCATAACTCTGGGTAGAGCAGATTACAGGTGATTGGAAGGTTGTAGGTTTGATCCCTGCACCTGTAGAAAAGGATGCCAAAGTGTCCTTGAGCAAATCCGTTCCCCTTACAGCTCTGCCCTGTGATGGACTAGTAACCTGTACAGGGTGTTTCCCTGCCTTTCGTCCAATGAGGACCAATATGGGCTCCAGTTCCCCCATGACCCTACTTTTGATAAGCAATTGACAATGGATGTATAGAAATAACTGCCTAAGCTTGTTAAAGGGATTAAACTAGTTGGCTAAATATCCAGTTACCTGAAACTAGATGATACAAATTGCATTCCTCTTTAATAGAACTCACCAGGGCATTTATACCATCTGGCTTGCAAATGATAAATTGACTTATAATGATATAGTGCTCTTCTAGTCTAGTGACCACTCAAAACACTTTGCCTCACATTTACCAAGCATGGAAATATTAAGGCTGGGTGCCCTTTCCTGCTCCCCTGCAGTGGGATCAAACCCCCTGTGCCTGACTTGAAGGTGTGCACTCTGCCACTGAGCTACCCTGACCCCATCATTTGTGCATGATGATACCAATTCACTAACTCTTACAAGTTCATTGCAAAAAGTTTTGACAATATTGTGATTTCAAGATAAATATGGCT
Source organism: Regalecus glesne (assembly GCA_900302585.1). Lineage (NCBI taxonomy): Eukaryota > Metazoa > Chordata > Actinopteri > Lampriformes > Regalecidae > Regalecus > Regalecus glesne. Next base: position 2,523 of record OMLC01102242.1, on the reverse strand, counting down.
CTTGGTGTTTTGATATTGATAATCTGCCATTCACCGCTGATAAAACGTTATCTGTTAAACCAGGGTCTGATTAATAAAATAATAAAAAAAGATAAAATTATTCCCTTATCAGTCCCGCAAGGGGAAATTTGGATTTCTCTGCAGTTTTGACCCAACCTATTGTATAGGAGCAGTGAGCTGCCAACATATGGCGCTCAGGGAGCAGTTAGGGGTTTAGTGTCTTGCTCAAGGACACTTCGACATGCTATATGCAGGACCGGGGATTGATCCTGCAACATTCTGATTGCCAGACGACCGCTCTACCCACTGAGCCATGCCGCCCCCTAATGAAAGGACATTTCTTTGTATATATTACAACAGTGTTTTTAAAACTGGTCCATGGGGAACCGCAGACCTGCTGTTTTTCTATTCTGACAGGTTGTGATTTATATTCCATTGTAATACAAGCTCCCAACACTTTTCAGATATTTAGACAGCTGAATTCATGACACAACAGATTAATGTAATTAACTAACTTGCAGATAGAAAACCAGCAGTACTGCAGGTCTCCATGGACCGATTTAAAATCACTGGCATATTGGATGGGTGTAAAAACTACTTTAAGGTGCCTACCTACAGTGATTTTTCAGTAGTTTAACTTACTGAGGTGCCTAAGTGCATATTTGACCAGCAGAAATATTCCATTGCCCTTTACATGTTATCTACTTTTTCCATAGTTATGCACTTGGATTTTTTTATGATGCAAGATAAATTTTTTTCACTTTCATCTTGTTTTAGGTTCCCTGGTCATGATTCTAATTGCTGTGGTTGTATTTGTATATTCTCAGATGATTTCCCTTTTGCCAGAAGAATGGAAGCCAGGGGAAACCTTGTTTGGATGCCCTTGGCAAGCTGTTCTTATTACTGCATTGGTTGGAGTAATCACCTTCATCGTCTTTTTCTGGAAGACCGTACTGGCTGTAAGCTACATGTTTCTACTGCTCTCATACCAACTCAAATTCTCTCTTGTTTTACAGAAAATTACGAATAAATTGATGTGACTTTTAAAAAAATGAATAGAATGTACTAGTGTCCAAATCACAAAAATATATAATAACAAATAAGAGATAGGATAAGATATTCCTTTATTAGTCCCACAGGGGGAAATTACGGTTTTACAGCAGCAAAGTGGAAAGCACAGTAAGAGAGGCATCAAATTTAGAACATAATATGTAACATCAATCTAACAAGTAGAGAAATGTGAACACTATATACAGTATGAACAGAAAAAGTACACTCATTTTTAATTAGCTGGTATGTTGATGTTGTAACAGACTGAATAAGAAACACCAGCTACCATGTTTTCATTGGGGTCTTCCTTTGAGCATTGTCTAATATTTTAATAACATTGATAAGGCTGATGTTAGTCTTCTCACCTTTTTAATCTGCTTGAATCTGTTATTGCACAGGTAAAGAAGAGAGAGTACCTTGGTAAGCTTTTCATGTTCTACCTCTCTTCATATCATATTGATGAATATTTTGCTATTGGCAATTGTATGAATCATGATTGAGTGAATTTTGTTTCTTGTCTTAAGTGGATGAAAAGGGGCTCAATCACAAGATGGAAGCACTCCAAAAAGAAAAGGATGATGCCACCTTAAAGATTTCACAACTCAAGAAACAGGTGAACTACTCACAGTTCAATATACAGGCCAAGTAAGATTCAATTAATACATATTACTTACTGTCTTTGTTTTATTTTTGTTGTTGTTTTTTCAAATTTGATTTCTTCAGACTGAAGAACTAAAAGAAAAACAAAAACTCTCTGAGAAGACAGCAAGTTGTGCCCTGAAAAGAAATGAAGAACTTGAGGTAATCACTAACAAATTGTTGAAAGTTGTTCAGATGTGTTTAGTTTTTGTTCACAGTAGTATTAGAGGGAGACCTATTAAAGAGAATTGCATTTCCTGTTTTGTGTTTTTTAACATGCTCATTTTGCATAGTTTTGGATGGCCTATTGTTTTACAACACTTATAAGTTGTACAATTTATTTTTTGTTACAATAAATGGATTGAGGTTCCGGGCCAAAAGGATTTTTGGTATGATCTTCGGACTTTGCAGTTAGTGTCACACGGGATTTGTACTCTCACCATATAAACTCTGGCATTGAGTTGATCATAGTTCACATGCAAAAAAGTCAAGATGCAGTTACTGATGAATCTGAAGTGTGTCAAAAGCCTGCAAAAAGTATTTAGAAATTGCTTTGACAAGGAAATAATGTCTGTAGCCACATTTTAGCAAAGGCATTTGATTGTGGTCGTACCCTTTATTATTTCAGCATATGGATTCATTCTTTAATTCAGAGAGCAAAGTAGATGCCCATTTATAGTTTCCATGTGGTAAGAGTTGTGAATAAATTTGATATTTTTTGCCTTTTCTATTATTTTTTAGAATAAAGTTCTTGAGACAGAGACACGAAATGAACAATTTTCTGAGGAAAAGAAAATGTATACAAAGTTCCTTGAGGAGGAGAGAGCAAATTCT